>BQNB010002913.1:16831-47104 GCA_026074375.1 Tanacetum coccineum
ACCCATTTAACACATATATAAATAATTTTTAATTAAGAAAAAAAATCTTAAACGGGTTAACGGGTCGACCCACTTAATTTATTCCCAACCTGAACCTGACATGTTTAATAAATGGGTCAGATGGGTCAACCAAAACCCGACCCGAAATATATTAGACTCAACCCGAACCTGTTAATTTTCGTATCGGTTTCAGGTCGGGTTTCGTGTCGGGTCAGAAAATGCCACCCCTAGTAGCAATCATTCAAACGACTTAGAAACGAGATTGTCGTTTGTCTTGTCTCGTATGTTAATACAAATAATGTCTAAAAACGTTATTTATATTTCTCGACCTCTCAACGTTTTGATAATAACAAAATGTAAAAATGTTTACGATAAAATTAAACGTTTATAAATTATTAATCGTAAAATTCTATTTCTAAGATTAGTGGTCACTTAAGGTATGAACAAATAAATCATTAAGTATGATTAGTGATCAAGAAAATATTTTTCTCTCATCTATTACATTTTTACAAAAGATTTTCACAAAATTAATTATACAAAATATTTTCTTATTAAAAGAAAAGTTTATTAAAAACATAAAATTTGAAATTCAAAATTTCCTCCCAAAACGGGAGCTTCTACATCAGATACAACCTTCCCCACAAAAAGACAAAAAAAAGAGCGGAGTCTAGGTGGCGGCCCCCTTATATATATGGGACCGCCGTAACCGCCACCAGTTACAGTTGGCTTTTCCTGTCTATAAATATTGGTCCACTCCTTGCTGAAAATTATTCCTCTTGGCACGAAATTTTTCAGTCTCTTCTTTCTCTCTCTAAAACTTATTTCTCTTACTAAAACTCTTGATCACTAACATACTTAGATCTTGTTTCAAGTGATATAATCTCTTCTTCTCATCTCTTCCTTCTCATTTAAGTGCAAGAGAAGAACACTCGTATTCGTCAAGAAATGAAGTGTTAATTAGTTTATACTCCTCTTTTCTTCTAAGTAACAAACCTCTATTGTATTTATCTTGTGCATTTGTATGATTCGGATATTGTGTAGATCCGATTGTGTAGATGTTGTGAGTGTGTATATCTTGTGAAGTGGTAGATTGGTTCTAGCTAAGATTAGGACTCGACATTTAGCTTAATGTCGGAAAATAACGTAAGCGACGTGTAAACGGTTTTCTCCGCCTAAAGGGAGCTTGTTGACATAGTGAAATCTTGATTCGGATACTCGGAGAGTGGAGTAGGGCGAAGAGGTTCTTCGTAGCCGAACCACTATAAAATCTTAGTGTCTTGGTTTGGTCGTTTCTTTCCTTATCTCTTTATATTATTATTGTTGTTATCTAGTTTTAATTTAGATAATTATTGCTTGTTCATATTGTGAATTGGTTGAACCTATAACTCGAATCTAAACATTTTTGAAAGTAAACTTTTAAAACGTAAAACAAACGTGTAAACTATTCAACCCCCTTCTAGTTTCCATAATTGATATCAGGAGCAAGGTCACTCAATATTTTTAAAATATACTATATTTTAAAGCTTGGATTTTGACAAATATCTAGAAGGGCAATCTATGCAAAGATCACCACTCTTTGAAAGCGATAGTTTTATTTATCGAAAAAATAGATTCTAGACATATGTTAAATCAAAAGATCTAGATCTTTGGCATGTTATTACCAATGTTGATTTTCAACCTATTGTACAAAATCCGGAAACCAAATTAGATGAGGTTATCCCTTTTTAAAAACAAACTAATGATCTCAAAAAGAGACTTGCGAAAAATAATAAAGCAAAAATGGTTATTTACAATGCTTTGCCAAGAAAAGAATATGAAATTTTTTTCATGTGTAACACGGCAAAAAAATTTGAAAAACTTTGTTAATTACCCATCAAGGTAATAGCCAAGTCAAAGATAATAAGATCGACCTTTTGGTTCAACAATATAAACAATTCGTCATTTCCGAAGACGAATCTATATGATAGTCTGTTAGCTATAAACAAAAAAAATAAAAAAGATTAATACTATTATTACTAGTCTTAAAGCCCTTGATGAAGGTTATTCTAGTAAGAACTACGTAAGGAAGTTTCTTAGAGCTCTACATCCTAAATGGAGAGCAAAAGTCACGGCGATTGAAGAGTCGAAAGACTTAACATCACTATCTCTTGATGAGCTCATTGAAAGCCTCAAAGTCCATGAGATGATCATCAAGAAAGATTCCAAAATAGTCAAAGCAAAAGTTGAAAGAAAATCTATTGCTTTAAAAGCTAAGAAAGAATCTAGTGATGAAGAGTGTTCGACTTCTGGTAGTGAAGACGAAGAGTACGCCATGGCGGTGAGACTTCAAGAAGTTCTTTAAGAGAAGAGGTAGATTTGTAAGACAACATCGGAACGACAAAAAAGACCTTTCAAAGAAGCCGAGATGACAAAAACGGCAAAAGTGAAAGTAAATGCTTTAGATGCGGAGATCTAAATCATCTTATTGGAGAATGTCCAAAGCAACTAAGAGAAAAGAACCAAAGAGCATTTGTTGGAGGTTCTTGGAGCGATAGCGGTGAAGAAGATGATGAAAAGGTCAAAGATGAAACGTGTCTTGTAGCTCACGCATCAAGTGAGGTATGTTTCGAATCATCTTACTTTAGTGATGAAAACTCATCAATTGATGATTGGGCTTTAGACAACAATATGATAAGTTATGCAAAATGAGTCTAAAGATAATCACTAAAAACAAAAAGTTAAAAGCTACTAGAAATAGTCTAGAAAATGAGCTTAGAGAATTAAAAGATAAATTGTCCACACTCGAGAAAAATAAGGGAGTTGATCTCGATTGTGCAAAGTGTCATGTACTTAAAATTGAGAATGAAAAACTCAAAGATGAATCTATTAGATTAAACAAATTTGAAAAGAGTACACATTGCTTAAATGAAATGATAAATCAAAAACCCTCCGGTGATAAATTAGGTTTAAGGTTTAATTCATTTGAAGCATCATCTAGTGGAACTAAGGAAATAAAATTTGTAAAAGCTCAGAAAAAGGCGTCTCCTGATAGAGGTCCCATAAATATGGGCGACCCCCTTAATGTTCAGGCGGCCCCCAAAATAAATATGGGACCGCCACCAGCAACGCCTGGATCTGAGAAAACTGTATCTTTTCAAAAATCTATTTTAGGTCCTAGACCAAAACACATAATTGTAAACAAGAACTAAGTCATAATTCCTGTGGCTTATGACATTGAGTCAAACAATTTTATAAAACCCATTGAAAAAAGCCCAGATTGGGATTTTCGAAAAACAATTTTAGATCAAAAACTCCACCCTCCTAGAAGAGTCAATAATAATTATTCTCGTCCTAAAACACCGCAACCAAAAAGACATGTTGGTCGACAAAACCAACCTCATGGCTTTCCGTAAGTTGGAACAACTTTCCACGTCAAAGTTACATGCCATGGGAAATGTGTCTTTCCGTTTTCACATCCCAACCAATTACATCAAATGCAAGGGATGTCTTGGCAATAACAACTTTGGACCATGAGGATATTGGGGACCAATTGTTTGAGTTATGACTTATAAAATAGATTTGCCTTGGGTCGACTGGAGCCGGCGAATATAGGATTCAAGGATAGAAATGGATGCTCCAAACATCATGGACGGGGCAACCGAAAGCTCTTCTCCCTTTTTCTTTTTTTTTTTTTTTTTTTTCTTTTTTTTTATTTTTCTTTTTTTTTTTTTTTTTTTATTTTTTTTTTTTTATTTTTTTTTTTTTTTTTTATTTTTTTATTTTTTTTACTTTTTTTTTTTTTTTTTTTTTTTTTTTTATTCTTTTTTTTTTATTATTTTTTTTTTGTTTTTTTTTTTTTTTCTTATTTTTTTTTTATCTTTTTTTTTTTTTTTTTTTTTTTTTTTTTTTATTTTTTATTTTTTTTTTTTTTCTTGTATTTTTTTTTTTTTTTTTTTTTTTTTTTTTTTTTTTTTTTTTTTTTTGTTTTTTTTTTTTTACAAGCCATACAATGATAAGGTTGACGTCATTTTTTAGTAGTAATTTTGCGGTTAACATTAATGGCACAAGGTTTCGATTTCTATGGACTTCTCTCAAAATAGATAATGTAGAACATGTTGATAATTTAGGATTTAACTTGCTAAGTATAGGACAAATATGTGATAATAAGTGTATAGTAACTTTTTCTGAACATGATAGTGAAATCACTAAGGACGGTAAAGTCATGTAGAGGTATTAGGAAGAAAGGCTTGTATGTGATGAAGTTAGGAAATAATCCAAAAGACAAAATATGTCTTGCAACGATTGATGAAAACCCCACATTGTGGCATAGGAGATTAGGTCATGCTAATATGTGTCTCATTCAATCATTAGCTTCTAAGGAATTAGTTAGAAACTTACCTAAGCTTAAGTTTGATCAACATTTTTATGATGCTTGCAAAATTGGAAAACAAGCTCACGTTAGTCATAAAGCTAAGAACATAGTCTCAACAACTAGATGCTTAGAACTTCTCCACATGGATCTTTTTGGTCCATCCGCCGTACGGAGTTACGGAGGAAACCGCTACACCTTAGTCATAGTAGATGACTACTCTAGGTACACTTGGACTAGATTTCTTAAGGATAAAACTGAAGCTTTCGATCAATTCAAAATATTTAGTAATAAAATCCAAAACCAATTAGGATGTACAATAGTGTCAATAAGAACTGACCACGGTAGAGAATTTGATAATGAAGTGCAATTTGGAGAGTTTGTATGCCAATTGGTATTTACTATAACTTCTCGGGCTCCACGCACTCCTCAATCAAATGGTGTGGTTGAAAGGAAAAACAGGACACTTCAGGAAATGAGTAGAACCTTGTTAAACGAGCAATCGTTACCACAAAAGTTTTGTTGTAACGCCGTAGATACTTCAACAACATTCTCAACCGAATCCTAATTAGAGGCTATCTAGGAAAAAACACTTATGAAAATCTTGGAGAGGTAGGAAACCTACTCTTGACTATTTTAGAGTGTTTGGAAGCAAGTGCTTCATTTTAAACACCAAAGACTACCTTACCAAGTTTGACCTAAAGTCTTACAGAGGTTTTTTGCTTGTCTTTTTATAATACTCGTAGTAAAAAATAGTAAAGCCTATATCATTTCTTAATTAAATACTAGGAAAATTGAAAAATCACTCAACGTGACATTCGATGAAACTCCTCCACCCTCTAAGACATCACCCTTGGTGGATGATGACTTAGATGAAGAAGAAGCTATTAGGGAAATCGAAAAAAAACCAAGAAAATGTTGTTGAGGATGAAACATTAAAGATTGACGAAATAGTCAATATTAAGGAATCTAGAACCATCCCATAGAAAATGTTATAGGAAACCTTAACCAAAGAACCCTTAGATCACAAGCCCAGAACCAAAGTAACTTCTACTGTTTTATATCAACTATAGAACCTAAGAATGTGAATGAAGCCTTAGGATAGTCGCCATGCAAGAAGAATTAAATCAATTCATTTCTAATGACGTTTGGGAGTTAGTTCCACAACCTAAGAATATGAAAATTATTAGAAACTAAGGTGGTGTTTAGGATATATGTTAGACGAGAACGGGTATTGTTTCTCGAAATAAGGCAAGGTTAGTTGCTCAAGGCTGCAACTAACAAGAGGGCATCGATTATGATGAAACTTATGCCTCGGTTGCTAGACTTGATTCCATTAGAATATTATTAGCTTATGCTTGTACCTTAGATTTTAAACTATTCCAAAATGGATATAAAAAGCCTGCATTCCTGGAACGGTTTTGTCAATAGAGGAGGGTATACGTGGCACAACCTCCTAGGATCCAATTGATTTTGAAAAAACTAGATCATGTTAATAAATTAAAGAAATTTATATGGTATTAAATGCACACAAAAGCTTGGTAGACTGATTAAAAGCTTTTCTTATTAAACATGAATATAAAATGGGAATGGTAGATAACACTCTTTTTACTAAGAAGAAAAGTTCAAATCTCATCATTGTTCAAATATATGTCGATGACATTATATTTGGTTTGACTTGTCAAGACATGTGTGATGAATTTGCCAAAATCATGCATGACGAGTTCGAGATGAGCATGATGGGTGAACTTAACTTCTTCCTTGGATTACAAATTAAACAAATGGAAGACGGTATATTCTTTAATCAATCTAAGTATATTAAAGAAATGCTTAAGAAATTTGGTCTAGAAGATTCTAAACCAATAAAAACCCCCATGTCCTCCGATACTAAACTCACAAAAGATGAAGAGTGTGAGTCGGTAGATAGTACCAAGTATCGAGGCATGATAGGTAGTTTATTATACCTAACGGCAAGTAGGCCTGATATCATGTTTAGTGTCTGCCTTTGTGCCCGCTTTTAAGAGGCTCCCAAAACCTCTCACCTTGAAGCGGTTAAACGTATCTTCCGATACATTAAAGGCACTACGCACTTAGGATTATGGTATCCTAAGGGGACCGGCATAGAAACCATAGTATATGCCGACTCTGATCATGCGGGAGATTATGTGGACCGAAAGAGCACTAGCGGTATTTGTACGTTCGTGGGATGTTGTTTGACATCTTGGTTCTCGAAGAAACAAACCGCTCTTGCTATATCTACGACTCGACGATGTTCTCATCATGTGCGACAACAAAGGCGCGATTGACCTTAGCAAAAACCCGATGCAACATTCTCGTACCAAGCACATCGAAATACGTCACCACTTTCATCGCGATAATGTCCAAAAAGGACATATCTCAATCGAAAAAGTGTCGTCCGTCGACAACATCGCCAACATTCTTACTAAAACCCTTAAACGTGAATCATTTAACTATCTACGTCTTGGTTTAGGAATGATGGAACACATTCCATAAACCTTATATGTCCGCTTCTCCTTCTTCGAGCTTCGATTCTAGTCCATGTTCCATTCCGTGTCGTGACAATTTGAATACTTCATCCGAAGTACTTTAA
This sequence comes from Tanacetum coccineum, assembly GCA_026074375.1. Lineage (NCBI taxonomy): Eukaryota > Viridiplantae > Streptophyta > Magnoliopsida > Asterales > Asteraceae > Tanacetum > Tanacetum coccineum. The sequence continues at coordinate 23,791 of BQNB010002913.1, forward strand.
GCATTTTTAATTCGTAAAATGCAAATTAAAATGTCACTCTTTTTCGTAAAATTTTCGTCAAAAACCAAGTCCAAAAACCCTTGGTTGAGGACGGCCCCCATATAGGCGGCCCCCCAATATATTTGGAACCGCCGGTAAATATGGGACCGCCACCAGCAAGTCACAAAATGAGACACTTAAACAAAAATTTTCAAAACAGAAAAACAAACACCCCCTTACCTGCTGCCATTGACGAACACGACTCAAAACCCACCAAAACTTAAATTCAACCATCAAAACATAAATTGAAGATCAAATCAACACTAATAATCAATCCTAATATCACAAAGATCATCAATTGTAAGTCATTTCATCTATTTTCTTTCAATTTGAGTCTAGGGTTCATGATGAACACCAAAAATTGAAATTGGGGATTTTTGATTTTTCTTTCAATTTTGTACAATTAGAGTACTAGGATACAATGTATAACTAATATTGCTTTCCGAGATATAGGATTTGCATACATTTGTAAATTTGTTGAAAAATTGATTTTGAACCAAAACCCCAATTTTATTTCAAATCACTCACGTTAGAAACATAATAAAATTGTTGTTATGCATTGTTAATCCAATCTAAAAACGTTTTCAAACACATGCATTAATGTTCTCAGGACACAATTTTCGAGAACATTAATTAATATGTCGTTTTTCGGACTTGTTTGGATGAGAAATATCCAAATTAAGGGGGGGGGGGGGGGGTGAAAAGCGGGGGGGTTTGGGTTAACATCATGTGGTTATATTTATGTCAAGTTAATCGTTACTACACATTTGTTACATTTAGGCACACACTAGAAGCAATGTGCATAACCAACTATAAGTGAAACGATAATAAAATGTGATTTCGCTTTTTGTTTTAGGAAATCATGCCTCGTAAGTCATCCGAAGATAATTAAAATACAAGAGCCTACATACTAATAATATCACATGAATACCATACACCTATAAAAGAAAAACTAAGAGACCTTGAAAGTCGTTACATTCATGAGGGTCGGGTGGTTTTTGACAACTTTGCGGATCTAAACTATGTTCGATCTTTGTTCCATTTTGTCAAGTTCGAGTGTCTCCTTGAAATAAATGAACAAATTTGTCCTCACTTCATTCTCGAGTTTTATAGTCAACATCGAGTCAGTTATTCCGACGAAGGTCAAATGTTTATTGAGTTTGTTATTCAAAATCAATTCTTTTCTTACTCTCTTGAAGAATTTGCTCTAATTCTTGATGTACCTTGTGAAGGTGCGTGTGTCTTTACCGATAGATGGAGACTTGATGAGTTGGCATATGGTATCCCTTCGGACTGGTTCATATCCAAACCAACCTTCCTTCCCATTGAGGACATCATTTCGTCTATTCGAATTGATCGAGATGGTCAAGTCTGTTGCATCCGTCATGAGGAAGAAATTGATGTTCTTGAATATCAAGTTCTAACTCATGAAGTTGAGCCAACCTTGAAGCCTTTAGAAGAAATTATCCGGGAAAATGTCTTTTGTCTGGGGGTAATCGGGATCATGTTCCTGCATGTCTTTGTTATATGCTTTATTGCGTCGTACACTCTGAAAAATTCAACCTTGCCTATTTCTTGGCAAAACGAATGGAGTGGGTTACTAAACAAAAGAGGTTAATTCTAACCTATGGTATGTTATTAACTCGTTTGTTTAAATTCATCGTTAGGGAAAATCCCGAATTGGAAAATGAGTCCTATGTCTTGTACGATCGTGTCATTACTCCTCTTGCCGCTCAACTAGAGCGAAAACCCAGAACAGATCATGCCATGAGAAAAGGTCATCATTCCACTTCTTCGTCTTTCGCCTTCGATCAACCATCCTTATCTCATCTCAACGATGATGATGACGATGGGAATGACGAAGGAACCTCGCGTGCAAGCACTCCTTCCCTCATTCGTTATGTCAATTCCTTAACCAATCAAGTTCCTTAAGTTTTTCAAAACCCACCCAATGTCGACCAAAACATAGAACCTTTTTACACCCGCCAAACCGAAATCCTCAACCGTCAAGTGAAATTAAGAGATGAGCAACGTGGTGGAGTAAGGTCAATCGGAAAAATCCTTAGAAGGTTGTGGAGAAACATGAGGAAGTGAGCAATGAGTGAAATTGCTTTATGACATTATTATCTATATTATTTACTAATCTATTATGATTAGGTGTTTAATCTTATGCTACTTATTAGTAACTTAGTATTTAGTATGGGCAACTTAGATTGCCATGGATGATCTTTTAATTTTTATTCATCCCAACTATGCTTGATGCACTTGATAGACTCTTTGCGTAATATGATGTATGATATTATGCATGTTTATCCTTTGATAAATGTTGCTTACAAATGCTTTCCCCATATAACTCATGATAGTTGATATTATGAAACTAGATAATGAGTATTAGATGATTCATGATGAAATAGAATTTACTAAAAAAAGGGAATTTGGAAATTCTTTAAATACAACATTTTAGGAAATTCTGGGAAATTTTTTTATCTCCAGAAAATGCCCCCCTTAAATACTAGGCAGCCCCCTAATATATATGGGACTGCCGGGTAATTAAGGGACCACCATCAGAGGTCACGGATTCTTCTACTGTGACCTTCTGAATTTCTGTGCAGTTGACCACTATCCCATCCAGGCACAACTATAATTTCTGCATTTTGACAAACACCTTTGGGAATCTCAAACCTCAAACCCTATGCCTTACTTCTTTAATCTATCTCTTCCGCCTTAAATCATGAACTCTCCTCTACCATCATCTTCCTCAACCAAACTCTACCATGAATTCCACCAATGCTTCTTCTTCAAACCCTTCAAAGAAAATCAAATTAACCATAATCCCTCCTAGACAACTATTTGTAACATCTCTTAGTGATGAGAAGTTCACCAATTTACTCCTTCTCCTTCCACCACTTCTTCATTCTCTGAACTCCTCCAAATGCTCCATCAAAAAAACTTCATCCACAAATCAAACTCCTCAACGCAGATAATAACATCATTCTTCTTTCAGTCAAAACTTTAAATCTTCACCTCCAATCCTCAAATGAAGTACCTCTCCTCAACCTTTGACGCTTTGCTTGAGAACATCTTGGATGTCCCTACCTAGACCTTTATACCCTCAACCACTTTTTAAAGCCTTCCTTTCCTGGGATATCCACTATCTAATAGACCAATCACTCTCCTCTTGAAAATCTCTCAAGGTCACCTTTACCATCACCACTTCAAACCTTCCTATCATGGGACATCCACTCTACTTACAATCTTTATGACTATCATGGATCAAACTTTGTATTTGTTGTTTCCACAACCCGTTACTCATTTGAAACCTTCGAGATGAAATTGAATATTATGTTTTGCCTCCATCTCGAGTATCTTCTAACCACCGCCATTCACAGCCATTTTCTCCTCCACTATAGGACCCTTTTCAAATCGGCTTAATAATGGGAAAATCCAAAGGACATTTTATTTAAAAACTCATTCTATATGAATCATGGAATCATTTAAGGATTATTTTTAGTATTATGTCTCTTTATCTTGTATTAGTTCTAGTTTTATTTGGCATGAATGTATTAGTTTGTTGTGCTAATGTATGAGTTTCTTGTTGGTGAAATGAAACTCTTCTTTTGTTAATTTAAATACAATGTGTTAACTTGAAAGATATTTGTCTTGCACTTGTACTTCTAACCTTGTTTTGTAGCAAACAAATTATCATAAGATCGATCCCTTGGTGCCCCGAACGAGGGGGAGCATACATCAAGGGGGAGTCTTTAATCGTCGATTTCTTTCTCTCTACTACAATTCGACGATCAACCTTTTTGAATTCGACAAAAAAGGAAAGAAATAGAATTAAACTCATTAGTAATTTATAAACCTCCAATTTTGTACTAAATGAGTTTATATTTTGTCATCATCAAAAAGGGAGAGATTGTTAATACAAATAATGTCTAAAAACGTTATTTATATTTTTCGACCTCTCGATGTTTTGATAATAACAAAATGTAAAAACGTTTACGATAAAAATAAACGTTTATAAATTACTAACCATAAAATTCTATTTCTAAGATTAATCACTTATGGTATGGATAAACAAATCATTAAACATGATTAGTGATTAAGAAAATATTTTTCTTAAACCTTACATTTCTACAAAAGTGTTTTCATTAAAATATAAAAACAAAATATATATTTATAAAAGAAATGTATTATTAAAATAATAAATTTGAAACCAGATTTTACCCCCAAACTAGAAGGTTCTAAAATAGATAACACCTTTCCCACAAAAAAGACTAAAAGGGGAGCTTTAGTTATACGGCAGCCCCCTTATAGGCCTGGCGGCCCCCTTATATATTAGGGACCGTCGGGACTGCCGTCAGCACAACAGCTTTTTTTGTCTCCTATAAATACTAGGCTACCCCATCTGAAAAACAGAACCTCTGGCCACGAATTTTCTCAAATCTACCTTTCTCTCTTCTTTCTTTCTTTCTAAAACACATATCTTAATCACTAACATACCTTGATCTTGTTTCAAGTGATTAATTCTTTCTTCTTCCCTTCTTCTTCTAATCAAGTGCAAGAGAAGAACAATCGTCTTCTTCTACATACGAATTTTGTTATTTAAGTGGATCTCATTGCTTCTTCCTCAGATCACAAGTCTTTTTATTATTACTTTGTGTTGTTGTGTAAATTAGATTGTGTGTAGATCCAATTGTGTAAATTGTGTATTTGTGATTTAGATTGTGTGTCAATCCAAGAGTATATATCTTGTGAGTGTGTAAAGACTTAGTGAAGTCTTAGATTGGTTCTAGCTAAGATTAGGACTCGACATCTAGCTTAGTGTCGGAAAAGAAAGTAAGCGACGTGTAAACGGTTTTCTCCGCCTAAAGGGAGCTTGTTGACATAGTGAAATCTCGAGTGGAGTACTCGGGGAGTGGAGTAGGAACGAAGAGGTGCTTCGTAGCCGAACCACTATAAATCTTGGTGTCTTGGTTTGATCGTTTCTTTCTCTATCTCTCTATATTGTTATTGTTTACTTAGTTCATTACATTAGATAGTTTAGTTGTGATTCATATTGTTGATTGATTGACATACAACTCGAATCAAAGCATTTTATAAGCAAAGTTTTAAAACGGTCAAATTAACTGGTAAACTATTCAACCCCCCTCTAGTTTCCTATAGTGATCCCCTCCAAGGTGTTTTCGGTTTTCTTGTTTCTCTTGTTTGGTGATCCAAGATTCTCACGTAGTGCTCATTGGTGGTTTCCTAGTTCGATTGAAGCAATAAACCCTAGTTAGGTTTTCTTGTTATTCGGTTCTAGGATTTTTGGTTCGGTTTAAAACCCTAACCGAATTAGGGTTTATTTGGGTTATTGATTTTCAGTTCAAGCTCAAGTGGTGCATTTGGATTCGGGTATAATACAAGGTGTTTGGTTTGTGAAGGTAGACTAGCAATCAACTCATACTCGGTTGACGTGTTTGTGTGAGCAACCGTAGAGGCAGTAATTTAACTGCTTAACTTGTTTCAAGTTCAAGATCAAGAGGTAAGTAATTATTTACTTTTAATGTTATAATTATTTACTTTATTAAGTGTTAATCTTTGTGCTAAACTAGACCATTCTGCTGCGTACTCGTAGCTAAACTGGTTACCTAGTATGTTAAATGCCAACAGTGGTATCAGAGCCACGTTACAATCCTGGGACCTGTGGGTTACACTTTTGAATTATATCATGTCTTGTATGTACATGCCAAGATTTAATTCATATGCTTGATATGATGTTCTTAATATTTTATTTAATGTCTTCTTGCAAATATGGCAAAGATTATGCAAATCCTTGCCATAATTAAATAAAATTTGTAGATCTAGATCATGAAAACTAATGATTGCTAAAAAGAAATAAAATTAAATTGTTAATTTAGTATACATGTTTCCTTTTATAATAGATCGCACTACATATATAAAAGATCTTGATTTTATTTATGGTAACTAAAATCTTTTATTTTTGGAAACTAGATCTTTTACATATTTAGTCTGATTTTGTTTTCTTATCCGGCCATAAGACCCACTCAATCACTTTTGTGATGAATGGGGCGATCTAGGCACATTGATGAAAACCTAGTGAGGGTCTTTTGGTTCTCCAATTGGGGAAGACTCGCTCGAGAACTCGGATTTTACATGTTTACTTGTTAATTTAATGTCATCTTTAGTTTTAGTCTTTATGTGCATATTTTTACTTGATTACTCGTATACGCGCCTAATATGTATGCAATATGGACTAATACTTATAGAGAAAGATGATATTAAAACAAAGTCTATTAATTACACGCCTAAAATACTTGTTCATTGTGACCTATTATTTGTTTCGTGCAAAATTTGATTTTGAGAAAATTAATAAGACTTTAAACTATGAAAGATTTCAAGAATAATTTAAAAACTAGACGCTATGGACTCATGGAAAGTACGGCTCATCCACTGGAACAAACTATAAGAGAAGTTTAAGGAGGATTTTCCTAAAGAACTCAAGTTTTTAATACGCTTCGCGCTGACCTGATTCTTCGCTTCTTTGTGCATTGGATTAGAGTTACCGTGAACCATAATATGTCACTACAGTGTCATTATTAAAGGTTTTTAAAAATTAGTGCTACAAAGTTGTTTTGCATGTCTCTTTGTACACGTTTTTTAACACATTTATGTGCAATACCCCTTTGAAAATTATAAGGCAATGCCACCCAACCTAGAATACGTGCAGTTGGTTTGGCCTCTCTGGTCAGACCTCAGGTCATTCCAAACCCATGGCAATTATGGTTCACTGGTCAGACCTCTAACTATTTTTGCGCATTCTTGCTTGGTAAACTTAAATCGGGTAGTCCTGGTCAGACCTCGTGCTCGAGGCATAAGATGAGAACTAAACATGCTCTTGACATTATTACCTGTTTACTAATGTCTAGACCGGTCTCATAAATATAAGAGTTGCATAAAATTCAATTAACGTTCGTCGCTTATCTCTTGCCCTACTTGTTTTCGTATTGGTCAGACCTTTGTTACCAAGTGGGAGGTCAAGTTAGGTCTTATTCTTAATTAGTAAATTAATTGGGTAGTTGATTCTATTAAGAATTTAATTATCGAAAATACTAATAAAATTGAACTTTTCCTAAATTATAGATGACTACCACCATAGTAAACAATTAACTATTCAGGTCATTGTTTGAAAAACAAAAATTAACTTAAAACAACTTCTTGGAATGGTATCACAATCTTTGGATTGTACTCTCTACTGAAGACAAGCTACCATTCCTAGAACAGCCAATACCTGTTCTGCTAGTTCCACCTCAAGGACAAGCAAATCCTCCTGATGTCGTGACCACACATCAAGCTTGGGTCAAGGCACATAAGGAAATTGTTGGGCTTATGCTTATGACCATGGACCTAGATATCCAAAAGAATCTGGAGCACCTTGGTGCATACGATATGCTTAAGGAACTGAAAAAATTGTATGTACAATAGGCAGATCGGGAACTTTTTCAGACCGTGCAAGAATTCTACATGTGCAAACAAGAAGAAGGGCGGTTTGTTAGCTCTTACGTCCTTAAAATGAAGAGCTATATAGAAAACTTAGAGCATCTCGGTCATGCTATGACTCAAAACTTATCTGTCAGCCTTATCTTGGTTTCACTGAGAAAGGAGTATGATAGTTTTGTGCAAAACTACAACATGCATAGCATGGGGAAGACTGTGATTAAGTTGCATGCTATGCTGAGCAAACTCTTACTCCAAAAGAAGTTGCACCTGCATTACATGCTATAAGAGCAGGAAGGATTTAGAAAAACCAGAAGAAAAAATCATATAAGGCTGCTAAGGGGAATCAAGGGAAAGGCAAAGCAAAGATAGGCTATGCACCTGTGCAGGCGCCACCTTTTGCTCCCAAACCCAAGAATCCTCCAACACCCAAAAAGGATAATCCAGCAAAGGACGTGATATGCCACCAATGTGGTAAAGTAGGTCACTGGAGAAGAAATTGCCCCATATATCTCTCTGAGTTAATGAAAAAGAAGAAGCTATCTCATGGAGCTAGCACTTCAGGTATTTTCACCATATAACTCTACTTTCTTCCTAGTACATCTGGGGTTTATGATTACATGTAGTTAAGGACTCAACATTTGTAAAACTACTCGGGCTCAGGGGAAGTAGGAAACTGAAGCCGGGAGCTTTAAGTCTGTACGTGGGCGATGGTCATCGTGCAGCCGTTGAAGCTATTGGCGATTATCATTTGTGTCTCCCTAGTGGGCTTGTTTTAATTCTACATAATTGTCATTATGCTCCCTCCATTACAAGGGGGATCATTTCAGTTTCTCGTTTGTACAAGGATGGTTTTGTTTAACGCTTTGCGAAGATATTTCAATTTTTGATTTTAAGATTAATATTGATATATTTTAATGCAATCCCTCAGGATGATATTTATGAAATTGTTATGTCTTATTCTAATACAAATGAAAGTTCTATGTATGCTGTTACTAAAAAAAGAGCCAAGCTTAACTTGGACTCTACTCTCTTGTGGCATTGTCGTCTTGGACACATTAACAAGAAACGCATAGAGAAGTTACAACATGATGAACTTCTTGATTCAACTGACATCAAGTCTTTTGAAAGCTGTGTTGCTTGTATGTCTGGTAAGATGTCATGAAAACCTTATTCACATCAAGTGGAAAGGGCCAAAGATCTACTTGGACTAATCTACACCGATGTATGTGGTCCATTTAAGATTATGTCAAGACAAGAAGCTTACTACTTCGTCACTTTTACTGACGACTATAGTCGTTATGGCTATGTTTACTTGCTTAAACATCAACATGAAGTGTTTGAAACTTTCAAAGTGTTTCAAAAGAAAGTAGAAAATCAACTCGGGAAGACCATAAAGTCACTACGTTTTGATGTGGAGGTGAATATATGAGTCAAGAGTTTTTGGATCATCTAAAGGATCATGGGATTATTGCCCATAAAACTCCTCCCTATACGCCACAGCATAATGAAGTGTCATAGAGGAGAAATCGAACATTGCTAGACATGGTTCGATCCATGATGAGTCAAACTACTCTTCCAAAGTCCTTTTGGGATTATGCCCTTGAGTCTGCTGCATGTATTCTCAACATGGTTCCAGCTAAGAAGGTTGATAAGACACCATACAAAGTATGGCATGGGCAAGCCCCTAAGTTGTCTTACTTAAAAGTATAGGGTTGTGAGGCACTTGTTAAGCGTGATACACTTACCAAACCTGACAAACTAGAACCCAGGGCTTTTAAGTGTATCTTTGCAAGATACCCATAGGAAACAATGAGATATTCTTTCTACTACCCACCCGAGAACAAAATTTTTTGTTGCCCGATTCTTTGAGAATGAAGTCATAGATCATGAAGCAAGTGGGAGTCTAGAAGATCTTGAAATTATTCAAGAAGGAGATACACATCATTTATTAAACACTAGCTTAGATCATGAAGAGGATGATCAAGAAATTGATGAACCTCAAAGTTGATATCGATTCCCATTCGAGGGCCACAAGTCACGCCCGTGACCTAGATCGCATGTGTTTGTACATCGATGCTTAGGAACACGAGTTAGGGGATCTCGGTAAACCCGCCTAACTATAAAGCCGCATTGTTGGATCCTGAATCTGACAAATGGCTTAATGCTATGAATGTGGAGATGCAGTTTATGAAAGACAATGAAGTCTGGGAGTTAGTTGAGCTTCCTCCTAGCACAAAAACCGTTGGTCATAAATGGCTCTTCAAAAAGATGGACCACATGGTGGAGATGTACTCTCCTATAAAGTAGTCCTGGTAGCAAAGGGCTTCACTCAAACCCCAGGGATTGATTATGAAGAAACCTTTTCTCTTATTGCATACATTAGAGATATTAGGATTCTTATAGCCATAGCTGCGTTTTATGACTATGAGATTTAGCAAATGGATGTCAAAGCTGCCTTCCTCATTGGATATCTTAATGAAGAGGTATACATGGAGCAACCTAAAAGTTTTGTTAGCGTGGAAAAATTTCCAAATCACGAGTCATGCTAAGCTCAAGCGTTCATTTATGGACTGTTACTTAAGCAAGGCATCTAGCATAGAATAAATGATTTGATGATGAAATTAAGAAATTTGGATTCAGTCAAAATCGTGATGAGCCATGTGTATATGTAAAAGCTAGTGGGAGTTATGTGACTTTCCTAATCCTGTATGTCGATGACATATTGATCATGGGAAACAATATTCCAATGTTACAAGATGTAAAATCCTATCCTGGAAGATGTTTTGCTATGAAAGATTTAGGAGAAGCTACATACACTCTTAGAATCAAGATCTACCAAGATAGATCAAAGCGATTAATTGGTTTATGTCAAAGTGCTTACATTGAGAAAATATTGAAGTTGAGAAAATATTGAAGAGATTTTATATGGAGAATTCCAAATGTGGCACTATCCCAATGCAAGAAAAGCTGAAATTAAGTAAATCACAAGGTGCCTCAACACCTGCTGAAATACAACGCATGCAAAATATCCCATACGCCTCAGCTGTTGGATTAATTATGTATGCTGTAAGATGTACTCGTCCTGATGTTGCGTTCACTCAGAACATAGCAAGTCGATTTCAACATAATACAAGTGAACTTCACTGGACTACTATTAAGAACATTCTGAAGTATCTTCGCAATACTAAGGATATGTTTCTTGTTTACGGAGGTGATACGAAATGAGAGCTCAGGGTTTCTTGCTACACTGACGCTGGATATCTGACGGATGCTGACGACATGAAGTCTGAGACTGGATATGTATTCATTTTAAATGGAGGTGTTGTTGACTAGAAAAGCATAAAGCAAAGTATATTTGCAACCTCATCTACAGATGCTGAATATATCGCTGCTTTTGATGCATCGAAAGAGGCTGTATGGATTCGTAAATTCATTTATGGGCTTGGTGTTGTTCCCACAATTGAAGAACCCATAAATATGTATTATGATAATACTAGAGCCATAGCAATAGCGAAAGATCATGGAATTACTAAAGGTGCAAGACACTTTTGCGCAAAAGTTATCATTTACGATAAATCTGCTAACTAGATATGCTCATTTAAGAGCATTGTTGCATAACACATTAAAGAATGAGAATACTATACATTTTAAGAAACTGTAAAGATGACTGTCTGAGATAGGTATGCTGTTGACTTCAAATACCCTATAAAAGGTACTATTACCTTGTCCATACTATGACTCTTGCAATAGTATGCACGTGAACAATAAGACACTCATCTTATTTTTCAAATCTTTCACAATATGAGAATTTGAAACAAGTATTCGGGAAGTTTACTCAGATAACTATTTAGCTGTCTTGTAAAGAAAGAGTTGAGAATGTTGAAAACATTAGACTTCAACTTGCTAATTAGTTTCATGCATATCTGTTTTAGTATTTGGATAATTGGGATTGTAAGACAATTTTTACTTTCTGATGAATAAAGATACTTGGTATTTGTTCTTCATTCATATAAAAATTGTTATCCTATATTTGCATGTTTAATCCATGAATGATTTCTTATCATTCTAAATATGTCCATTGTCGGTTAACAATATGGGAATATTGTTATGTAAGGCAAATGTGAGTGTTGGCTATATTCTTTGAATATATGGATTGTTCCCGCCAAACTCATGTGTATTCACAAGGGATGCATATTGGATACCCCACCTTCGAATATTTACTTTTGGATCCTCGTCATGGGTAAATGTCAAAAATGGTTTAAAAGTCATCCTTAGACTTGAGATGCAAGCAAGTTCTGCATGTGTGGATATCACTTTTTGATTATAAGTCAAACGCTATCCTGAATAAGGTAGTCATAAAGGCTATTTTTGGAAGTGATGTGAAGCAGCATCTACAACACTTGTAGTCAATAAAGAATTTGTTCCTCCAATTGTTTAAATTGCAGAAAGATACCATGGCGCCTCTCCAGAATTAATCAGATAATTGTATGGCCGTACCCAAAGGGTAATCCAAGATGATTCTTGATTACATTTGGTATATCTGAATTATTTCTATAACGAGAAACATAATGTTAAACTATATGGAATGAGTTAGGATCCATATCCATGGTTTAACGGTATCTGAAACAAAGGGATGATGATTATAGCAAGAAATAAACTAACCATTATAAGCTGAGATTGTTCTTGAAACTATTATCTCATAATATTCCTAATGTAAACATAATTGTGTGGGTTGCTAGACTTTGCCAATTATAGGTATAAGTGTTAGGTGCTACTTCAACTCCCAAGTGGGAGCTGTTGGGTTATGGTAGTTGGCTAGCACGTATACGTTACGAATATGTGAGCCTATTGGGGGCACACGCGTTAAACACTTAGAGTATGTTTTACTTCACGATAATTATTTAATAGTTGTTAATTACGTTAATTGTTTAACTAGCTTAACAAATATTTAAATATGAACCAAAGGGATTAAAATTGACAAAACCCAAACCTTACCCAAGAGGTGGCCTAGTGTAGACCGACTCTCCACGAAGGATTCAAAGAGGGATTGTTTGTTCGATGTGGGATTAGAGAAGGAATGAAAAGGAAAACACTTAATGTTTCGCTTATCCTACTCGGATATTGGGTTTTAAAGTAGTTGAAGTGATCTAAATACTCTTTGATACTCTTCACCCCTCACCTATTATCAGACATCGACTAATCCTTAAAAACCCTCAAAACTATTCGGTTCTCTTTTATCCCTTTAGTTTACCGAATTTAATCCCTCAGGGGATTTTCAATCCTTGTGTTTTCTCTTAACCGAATTCCACATAAACCTTAAAAAGGTTTTCGGCTCCTCTTGATTTCCTTGTTCGACTATTCAAGAGGTCTAGACAAAGTGCTTAATGTAGGTGTTTCCCCTAGCGCTTGGTAAAAATAAAACCTTTATTAAGGTTTCGGTTTTTTTTCTATTATGTTATAAATCTCTAGAATTCAAACAAAACCCTAATTAGGGTTTTTACTATTTTCGGTTCTAAGAAAACAAAGGTTGTTTGGTTTCCGATTACTAGAAGCTCACAAGGTGCGTTTGGTAATTAACACAAGGTGTTTGGTTTGTGGAGATAGACTAGCAATCAACTCATACTCGATCGACAGTAGTTGTGTGAGGCCAACCGTGTGAGTTGGTACATTAATCACTCTGATCAAGATCAAGATCCGGTAAGTTAATTGATTTTTATCATTAAACAAAAGGTTAGTCCAATACTTGTTTAATATAATTAAAGTAGTTAATCTATTGCTCATAACTAGATCCAATCGTTGGCGTACACGTAACTAAAGACAGGTTACCTAAGAATGTTAAATCCCCAACAGCATAAACCTATTTCCAGTCCAATATTCATAGGGCTGACCAGGTAATTCACCCCCATAGTAAGAAATGAACAAACCCAATATCATCATACCTCCAAAAAACACCCATACATAAATGGCATGATTCATGATTACTAATTTACTAGACACGTTATCATTAAAGTTAACCAAGCAGAGCACATATTGTCTGATACAGCTAAAAAGTAATCTAATCGAGTGCTTGTGATTTTTCCTGAGTTACCATAACAGTTAGTAATAGAAAGGAGGTCAAGAAAGCAGAATCCGGCCGCCAACTTCTTCAACTGCTGATGCCGCTGACGTATATGGTGTGCTTTTCGTTCTTTTTGCTTCGAGCGCCCTTTCCCCTTCTCCGCACTCAAGTTGCTGTCTTTCCTATGGCTTGGACCCTTTCCGTGCCTCTGAGGAAAGATTCTCGCTACTCAAGAAATTGAGTAAGTGAAGTTATCCTATCAGCTTAAAAAGGGCTTTCTCAGGTCGACCTTTCTTTAGGTTAAGTGGCGTGTAGCTAATCTCGCTAATATCTCAGATCGGGGGACAACTCTGTCTCCTCTTCTGCTCGTGCACTCGTTAAAGCAAACTCATGGCCTAGTTGGTGAATGAGCCTACAAGTGGTAACCGCTCTGTATCCGTCATCTCTTTTGAAGAAGCTGCTGAGCTAGATGCGGCGCTTTCAAAATCCCGTGACTCTCAGTCATCTATCTTCTTTTCACCTGAAAATGTTGGATTGGGGGAAGGCTTTCCTTCTTTGTTGACTTCAACTGATACCGGCCGATAGCCCAATCTCTTAGTCTCGGAACTAATTGTCTATCTAGTAGCCACTCCTTGCTTTGATGAGTTAAGTGAAATGAAAGTCGATTTTGATCCTATATCGCAGCATCATGACTCGTCAATGAAGCCGACACGGGGCTAGAGTCATCACATCAAGTATTGGGCACGTGGGTGAGTGAACTCTAGTTGTGCTTGAGTTGCGATCCGCTCCGGTCAAGTCGAACCTTGCCAATTAGCTTCTGGAGATCGGGTTCTCACTACCAGTCTAAGTGGGAATTCTTCTAAGAAAGCCCCTTCTTCTAGTCTTTATCTTGAATCTTTCTTATTGTCTTTCCCTTTCATCTTGATATAAACTCTGACATTAACAAAGCATCGGGCGGGGAAGCTTTCAATATTATGATGAAAGAGACTATCGGAGAAGGTCCCACTCTGCTTGCGTCCGCTAGCTGACGACGTGTGTAACGCATGCTCCTGTTCCGCGGTTGGTGTTATATATAGAAGTTCTTGGTTGAGAGTATCGGGTCTTCAATTAGGGCTGATCTCCTCAACGCATCCGCTGTTCAATCATCTGCTGCTGATGGTCTTGTTGTCGCAGACGGTCTTCTGTTGGCAATTGAATCAACTCTTACTGCTCGAGTAGACGGTCTTCTTGGTGAGTGAATCATCTTCATCCTATAATAAATAAGGACATTTACACCACCTATTACGGGTCAGGTCCTAAAGCTATAGTGTAATTCCCTGTGACTATTGACAGGAGATCCTTCTATGCTTTCACCGATAATCACATCCAACTACATCCAGGAATCGCATCTGCCAGATGTGGTTTCGGGACCAGGCGTGTAACCTCGATAGCATGTGCCCTAGCCACCCAAGCCTATTAGTCGCTTAGATAAAGAAGGAAGCCCTTCGGGAGCTATTCTTTCCCTGATATTGGCAGGACTTACTAGCCCCTAGCTGTTTCAATGGTAGGAGCAGGGGATTGCAGAGGGATATCCGTGCTAAGAAGAAGGGACTGCAGCCCCAAGGTGTAGCATCAGTTCCAGACAACCGCTCAAGTTCAAGTAATTCAGTCCTAGGAAGAAAGGCTCGAAAGCCTAAAGCTATGATTTATACTTGCTCTCTCCCTGAAGTGGATGTGGAAAAGCGGGCGCTAATGCAAGGAAAGGAGGTGTTGTTCGTCCACTTCTGCTCCAGCTGAGAAATTCCCTTGTAGTCAGAGGAAACTCAAACGTAAGCTAGAACCGGAGAAGAGAAGATACTTTAGGTTTAGTCCTATTGCCTGGAAGTAGAGGGGAGTTCACTCACACCCGGGGCTGCTTCATTCTCCTAAGCCTCAGAATAGACACCTTGCTGAAGCCCTAGGAGGGGAAGGAGTTAGTCTTCTAGTTTATCCCAGACTTATTGGAAATGGAAAGCCAGGGGAATGCTACCAACTCCCTTTACTCCCACGTTGGAAAGCATATGAACTTGACTGAACTGAATGACCAGCCCCGGGCCGGGGTAAAAGAAGAAGGGATAAGATAAGACAGTAGCACCCACCACTCTGTCAGTAGAAGGTTATCCAGTCGATCTTCGTAAGTAAGTAAGTAACACTTTCATCGATGATTCCTCTAATCCTCTAAAGGCTTAGAAGGGAGCTGAACCGTTTATATCTATGAAATTCTTTGGCAGAGGAGTGGCCTCACTTCGCTCGCCTCCCTTCCGGTCGCCTCAGCTTCTGAATCCAATCTTGAACGTTCAGTTAGGCATTCACAAATTCACTTCTCTTTCAAGTTCCAATAAGATTGTTATGCTCGTGGTGACTTCAATTCTCATTGCCCCTTCTAAATGGTTACAGGACTAGGGCCCTACTAGCCTCATCGGCCGATGTCTGCCGTCTCGCGATTCTTGCGTTTATGGACCGAAGGAAAATCACTCCAATCCTTCTTCAGGGCAACATGCTATATTATATGATATATCTTGGGAGTTGAAGGTCGCAGTCCCTTTCCCTCAGGCGAGTTCCTCACTGAACTTAAAAGAGGAAGGAGTCTTTGCGAATTCAGTAGCTATGCTATGTAATACATACCTGACTTATACCTTCGTGTGTCAATGGATCTTTCACATACTCCCTATTTATTATGTTTCCTTATTGGTCTCACTACCATACCAAACCCTCCCTCCGGTCGCCTCGTTCCCTTGCTTTTCCATTGCTTTGATCCTCTGTCTCTGAAACCTTCCTTAATTAAATTAAGTGGAGAATTCCTTCGTACTTGAGTGTCCCAATGAGCCCGTAGGCAAGGTCCTGACTATTTTCACGCATGACATGAGGTTGTCTACCTCACTAGTATTTGAACTGGAATGCCAGGCGGAGGAGTGTAACTGCCTTATCGCGCTATCCGACTTGTATGTGAAAAGCATTTCGTACTCGTAACTGATCCCTTCCTAGCGAAAGGTGTGCTCCAATGAAAAGTACACAACACTAGTAGTGCCCCTTTTGACGACCAAGTCACAATGGAAACAATGTATCTCTCTGGGGATGCGAAGAATATTTGAAAGCACTTTCGAACCATCACACGGATTCCAACCCAACTGCCCATGATATGGTAAGAACGGAATGGAAGGGAAAAAAAGTCTTCTATGCGCAGACGTGAAAGCTCTATCAATAGAACTAGCTTCTTTTTATTTAGAGAGGAACGATTCCCTCGTCTGAGAATCTTCATTCACGCACTATTCCTCCCCACTAAAAAAAGAGCGATTGAGAATCTCGAGAACCTAAACAAAAATGCAGAAGTGAGCGTACCCCGAGGCTCTCCTCTCTCCCTCTTTTTTAGCCAACACCATCAACCCCATTTTTCAGCTTGAATGGGTCAAAGCCAAAAATATGATTAATAGAAGGAAAGGAGATCAGAAAAATAGGCGGACGGCTTATAGTATAGGTCGGATGTTTCCGTGAGCAGTAAGCAGCAGATCCCCCCTGATTTTGGGAAAGCTGGTGGCCGCGTGTGAATTCTTTCAAGGCAAGGGGCGGCCTGATTCGACATTGTTGTTTACTCTGATCCGGTCGAGGTGGTTTTCACCAGCGCGTAGGTGGTCTAAGTTCCTATGACCGAGTCTTTCTGGCCCCTGTGAACATCTTTTCTTAATGTATTAAAGAGGGCCTCTCTAACCGGTGAAGGTGGGTGTCCACTAACGGCCATTCCTGGCTCGGCTCCGATAACGCAATTCCGGGAGGAGTCGGTAGTTGGGCACTGGATCCCTTCGGACCTGGAGAACGTGTGACGCTGAGTCGGGGTTTGGTGAACCAACAGGTCGCTCCTCTAGTTGAAGTATCGGGCCCCTTTTTTGTTGCCTAGGTTACACCTTCGGAATACCCCAGAAGGGAATTTTTCTCTACTCCCCCCAATCTTCACTTTACGCCACGCCGACTCCCCTTTCGTCATAAGGCGTGGAATTAGACCAAGGGGAATCTCCATAGGAACAAGTCCCTTAGATTTCGCACATGGGAGATCGAGACACAGCCCCAGGGCTATGGGGAAAGATGTAGATCGATCACCCTAGATAGACAACTACATAGAGGGTCTCTCTCTACAAGTCAGTCTATATATTCTTGGATTTCGTTCCCCCCGTAAGATCAATTAGTTTACGATATAGATAGATATATATTTAACAACAACATTCTAAGAAAAGATATTAATAGATATCGGTAGTTGTCCGGTCGTACCCAAACAATAAGATTCCTGAGGAAAATGCACCTAAGATCAAATATTTCGAGCCGGCTTCCGTGGAAAATTCAGACTTTCTTTTTGATGCTGCGATCACATAAAAACATAAACTTTGAGGCTCAATAGCTAAATACATGGCAATTGAATCATAAGCCGAGATCATAAAGAGCATACTGCGAGTAGGAAGTGGAATTAATACAATGGATTCAAAAGCATCAAACCTCTCTTGTTCGGAAGAATCGAAACACATCGAAATGGTACCAGCCGTACTTAATAATAGAAGGATTTGGCAGAAATATGTAAAATTGTCCCTCCTAAAAAGATTATTCCAGAATAAATGGGCAATAGTTAGGAGAGGTGCGCCAGCGGCGAGCAGAAGCAAGGTTATTAGATACCTCAGGAAAGCCCGGCCAGAACCACACGTGCAAGTTTCCCTGCATGTGGCTCGTCCGTGATAACTTCTTCGGATTTGCGTGAACTAGCGGACCGATCACTAAGTGGGGATGCTCCCTCCAGCATGAGCGAACCTTTTCGAAAGTGGTTAGGAATGGGCGCCCCTCTCCCAGCCCGGATCCAGCCAGGTTCTATTGATCATGTCCCCTTCCCAACAGTTGGAACTTGTCTTGGGGCGTCTTTGGCTTTACGAGAGAAAGCTCGCCGTAGAAAAAAGTCTTTCTCTTCCCGTCCCGGGTCATAGGTGCGTCCACAGAAGAGGAAATCGCAATGCATCTTGCTCAGCAGGCGTAGCTTGGAGTGAGAGTGTAGCGGGGGTAAGGAGGCCGCCAGAGAGGAAGGCAAACCGGCCTATTAAGCGCAGCTAAGCTAATATGCGCCGGAGAAAGCCAGGTGCCGTAGGTAAGCTCTATTCGGCCCGGAGCATTGATTCCCCATAACGAAGAGGCTAGCTCTATCTCTCAATTACCTATCCTGTGCTCGAGAAGGTCCCTCAGTTCCTCGGCAGCACCTCGAGGTGCATTTAGTTGTCTTACATGAGACTCGGGATATTACCCACTCCATGGCATGACACCTTTCGGTCATCCATTCCGCCCGCCCGCCCAGACGCGGCGCCTTTTCTCATTATCATCTACCGCCCTTTCTTTCCTCCCCGCTATTCACGCATGAAGATCGTCGTATGTATGCTCGACTTCGGGTGTCGGTGCTATAGTATAGGTAGGAGTACATTATGGCAGGATCAGTCACCCGGGCAAACCAACCCTCCTCCAAGAAGAATTGTGCTATGCCCCCCCGATCCCTATAGAGCGAAAGAGCTGCCTGGTGATCCCTAGGTTGCAGCACGTTCGGTCGTTAACTCCTCGCGCCGCTGCCGCCGTTTCTAGGACCGACCGACGCCTCACCTGCACAGGTACCTACCTAGTGTCGGTCGCACATTCAACATAGCGTTCGGACTCATGTGCCTTCCAGAACCAGGGGTCTTCGAGCCTGCTGCGTACGATTAGCCAGCCTTGCGGCGGCAAAAGGATTCTAAGCCCCCCCATGCTACGGTTCCCTGCGGTCCGAACCCGGTGCCGCATTAGGTTAGGGAACTGGGCGATAATAGCTCCTCCGCATCCCAAAGCGCGCTGCCCTCCTAGGCGCGCAACACTAAGTAATCCAAGCCAACCCACATTACTGACTAACGGTGGATAATCAAATTTCTTAGACGTACTAAATACAACTCCATGAATGAGCAAAATGAAGGTTGCATTAATGATAAAGATCTCTGGGGAAACCGCTAAAAAAAGATTGAACATGTGGGAGGATCCGAACGAATTCTGCTTTCATTTCCCACGTATGGAGCACTGAGTTACTTACGTTACGGTCTTCAGCAGGTAGGCTGCACGCGGCTAGGAAGGCTACGTCCCATGCGTCAGTTTGTGGATCGCGGTCTCACACACTAATCGCACTATGTGGAAGAGTTTTATGGGGGATTGTCCCTAAGTAAATTTGAGTTAAGCTTTGTTCTCTTGCAAAGCGGCGAGCTATAGCTATTTAGAAAAAGAAAAGATTTGAATTTGCAATGCACTATCCGGTCCAGCCCCAATCTCGATGAAAAAAGGAGAAGCAACTAAAGAAGGGTGACGAAGCTTCTTTGCATCCCATAGTGCTGTCGCACTAAGCGACTACCGTTCCAGAGTCGTACAACGAAGTGATTAGCATACCAGAGTGACGCAAGGCTCTAAGCTCGTACCTTATAAGTAAGCTCTTTATGCTCTCTCCGCTCGCTCCTTTTCGTAGCGTAGATCTTTCTTCTCTTAAGAGATTTTTCCTACGAAAACCATTCTTTTATGCGCATCGCTTTAGCGAAGGCAAAGCCAGTTTCTAATCTACTAACGTAAAGCAAGAGAGTAGGTCCAAAAGTATAAAAGAGGGTACTGGGGGAAGAAGGACCACTGCTTTGTTCCAGGGGTGAAGTAGCTGCTTCGAGTTGGACGTTCGTGACTAGTGCCTCGATATGCAGCCTTCACTTGGTCAACGGAACCCAGGATTTCTTGGATCTGCTGCTTCAACTCGGTCAAATGCAACTGCTGGTCTTGGTTCCTTTCGGGCGTGCAGGTGGATCCTATCTCCTTCTTTTGTTCTGGTTCCCGTGCGTGTAGGAGGTCTTTTTTTTTGCCATTTCTATTTTTGATGTGTGTCCTGCTCCGGCAAAAGGGGAAGGGAATCCAATTTGACAGTTACAGTAAGCAGCATAGCCCCTCCGAAGCTCTGTTTCGGCCATCTACGGGCAGGATTTCTGGTCCCTTGGAATTCTAGTTATCTAGATTTAGTAGAGCTTATACTTATATATGTGTGGATTTTTAAGGCTTCTATCTTGCTTTTGCTTATGACTCCTAGGCCCTTTATTCGACTTAAAACCATTTAGTCTCGCTGCTATTTGATTCTTTTTGAATCTAAAAAACTATCCATCCGACTTATATCGAAGCAGATTCCAAGATATTGCATGCAACATAAGCGTTGTGCCTTTCTTTGTAGGCCTCCACAGGGCTTTCCGAAGCTGAGCGAATGGTAGACAATCCGTTAACCTTAGTGAGGCTGGGTCCCCTGATTTATTAACTGACATCTTTCTTTACTTAACTTACTCTTTCTAACACTTACATCTCGGCGTTAGCTCAGCGGGTGACGAATCAGAGGGGTAATCTAATTTAAGACTCAGCGCTTGCCTCTCCTTCTTTGTATAGTATGTTCGTGTGTTTGGGCGACTGAACGCCGTGTGGTTAGCTGAACAGACAATTTGAATGTTTTTAATACAGTAGTCATTACGCTCACATTTTACCAAGTCATAGTAAACACTTGCATACCCATTTCGAATAAACAAGTGCTATGCATTTAGCCACTTTTGAGTAGCTAATGCGACAAAATCAACCAGTTCACATGTTTCGTCTCATACCTCCCATGCCAAAATTATGTGTCTAAGAAACGTATCTTGAGAATGTTTTTGTTTTTATATAACGGGCATGACTTTTGTTCATGTTTATTTATTTAACTAAACGAACGTAAAATGTTCTTCATGTTCGTTCTTTTATTAGATAAACGAACATAAACGAATTTTTTACCTAACGGATAATGAACGTTCAGTTCGTTTACAACCCTAGCAACAACCTTTTAACGAAATGAGTTTAAGCACTTGATAACGTGTTTTTCGGTCCCTTGGAAGAGTGCTTTTAGATTGTAAGGCGCCGTGATACTGGAATCACCGTTCCAAAACATCTCTGCAAATTGTCGACTTGCAGCTTCGCTGATATGATTAGAGTCGAAGAAAAAATATTCGCTAATGTTATCACATAGTTCAAACTCTTGCACTCCTCTCTTTCCGCCGCAGCTACAAATCCCTCCAAAAGGACCACTTCCGCAACAGGCCGTGTCTCCTACCTTAAAACCTACATTTCACAACATAACTTAACAATGTACGTAATTATTATTCGAGGCTGGCAGTGACTACCTTCTGGGTAAGCAACAGGCCGTGTCTCCTACCTTAAAACCTACATTTCACAACATAACTTAACAATGTACGTAATTATTATTCGAGGCTGGCAGTGACTACCTTCTGGGTAAGTAATGTGGAATCGAATAACTAACTTAGTAACTGTACAAACAGTTCAGCGAAAATACCATATTTTGAAGGATTTGTTATTCGCTGGCTGATCTCTGTAAATGGATCAAATTTTGCGTACATGAATCCTTCCAGCTGGTTCTCGAGTTCTTGAAGTTTCTTGGAAAGTTTGTGATTGTGTAGACTTACTATAATGCCAAGTTCTTCAGCATTTCCTGGCCGTTCTGCACGAATGCTAGGCAAACAATCCAATTGTGGGACGGTAACGATTCCAAATTTCCTTCCTCCTTTTCCATATATTCCCTTAAATACATTAGTCAAATTTCCGATAACCATTCCTACATACTCTTCATGTGTATATGGATAAAGAATGCTGTCGTTGTTTCCAACGGGGCTCAGATAGTCGTTGCCTCCACAGCTAAATAAGTACACGGCATCTGATAACAGCTGATTCGTTTCTGCAGCACCTAAGTTCTGCGTAAATTGTTTCTCTAAATCTTCAAAGTACTGCAGCTGTGTTTTAAGATCAACTACCTACACTCACATAACGTAATAATCAGCATTTGCATAATATATAGTGGCGTATCAGATAATTTACGGAAGCAAAAAGAAGTTATACATACAAATCCAGCATGGCTTTCAACTAATGCACCAGCTCCACCTGATGCAAAATTTGCTCCATACGTAAAATCATCATTCCGGGGGTCAAGATACGTTGGAATGAGAGGCAGTCCCGCAAACTCAGCTGTCATATAATAAAATTAAAACAATCTAAGAAAATAAACGTACGACATTGTTTTATAAGATATTCTCACCAATGAAATCAGGAATGAGACGTCCATCCGAGAATCTACCACTTGGAGGATTAAAGTATGATACGCCATAAGGCCAAAAGTTGGCTTGGTAGTCTGCTGTGGTGTTTATAAAGTTATTGTTTCCGGGATCATAAAGTGAATCACCGAACACAAAAAGCGCAACGTGTTTGCTGATCATGTTTCCATAAGAAGCTGTCAAAAAACAAGAAACAAAAACTAGAAGAGGGATATTTGCTACAGCAGCCATATGATATGAATATATGATGCTCAACTTTCAGTATGTTCAAGACTTGTAAAAGTTATACTACTAAATTGACCCTTACTAAATTCAGTAAGTTCAAGACTAGTTACAGTTAACTACCTAATTAAATTTGGTAGGTCAAAGTGTAAATAAGATGGGGGCCAATAATTGAAGGATGGGGTATAAGACTTTGCTTTCAACAACTGTCCATTTGGCTGGGTTTGGTTCTTGGCTTTTAGTGGCTTATCGGGGCTTGGGCTTTTATAATAAATCGGCTTATAAAATAAGTCTCGTTTGTCACGCGGGCTTATGAAAGGGCTTTTAA
>BQNB010002913.1:47237-52237 GCA_026074375.1 Tanacetum coccineum
TGGTACTCGAACATTGGCTTGAGGCTTTTATCTAACCACAACTCATCCGCTGATTCTTCAACATCAGTAGGTTCGGACCTACACTTAGTTTCAACCAAGCGTCATCCTGGTCATGGATAGATCACCCTGGTTCGGGTCCATAAGCTGTGACTATAGCCTATGAAGACTCACTATGGTGGGGTCCCTTAACCAAGCCACTGCCTATGAGTAGCCAGCTCATTCTTCAACTGACACGCGGTCAGAGCCCAAGGATCCTCCCACAGTTTGGGAGCTTACGGTTTCATCTTCTATTTCACTCCCTGATGGGTTCTTTTTCAACCTCACGGTACTACTTCGCAATCGGTCACCCTGGAGTATTTAGCCTTGCTGATTCACCCCTATGCTACTCAGGTCAGGACGTAAGCTTGTGGTGCTTTCGGCTACTAGACTTTCCCCATCTAGGTCCAGCATTCTACTGCTTCGACTAGCTCCAAGAAGCTTGCTCTCCCACAAAATGTTTTTCACGGTTTAGGCTGCTACCATTTCGCTAGCAGCTACTACGGGAATCGCTAGCCCTTTCTTTTCCTTTGGCTACTAAGATGTTTTCACTTCGCCAGGTTCTCTCTTGCGGTCCTATGGATTCAGCACTTTTGAAGGGTTAACCTGTTTAGGAATCCCCGGATCTAGGCTTCTTTTTAACTACCGAAGCATTTCCTCGCTGACTACGTCCTTCCTCATCTCAGGTAGAAAAGGTATCCACCTTAAGGCCTTTCCTTCTTTGAACCTCACCCTTCATTTAATACTATGCAATCCTAAGGGAATCAAATTGGTAGTACCCTACATGTCTTGCATTCTTTGATATAGAATCTTTCCTTATAGGTCGATTTGCTTACATAAACAGATCTTGGGTAACAACAGTGTTAAGGAGAAGAATGAAATCACTAGACTGAAAGGATATGAAGTAGTCTCCTAGGAGGAAGAATCCCCAGTTGACTTCTCTCTGTTGTAGGATATGTGCACTCATTCTGTTGCCTAGGCTTTAGGACGTGAAGAAATATCATAAGAGATGTTAGAGTTCTATTGGAGACTTCACTGCCCTGGGAAGATGCGTCATCAATCCTTCCAGAATGTCCGGTTGTCATCTATTACACTAATTCATTCTCTCAAGGACTCGCCTTGATAGCATCTTAGATGGCTGGCTCGACCAGAGCGGACGACGGTCAGGGCTTGACTCTACTCATTCCCTCCTATCTTTAGCTTTAAAGCCTACATTAGCGTAGGGGTTAGCTTCTACTCTGATTGATAGTGGGGCACTACTGCTTTAAAGCCTACTGATTGATAATCAAGAGAAGAAAAGAAGATCGACTTATTCAACTATAGCCTTTCGTCGCTCGAACAAAGAAAAGAATTTATCAGTTCGCCGGGAAGCAGAATGCTCTGTAATTGAAGCTGAAGATAAAGAGTCAGTCTCGGCTTTCTACTGCCAAACCGAACGAAGACAGTTTCTCTCCCCTCTGTATCTATTGCACTGATCTCTTATCTTTCTTCATTCAGGAAAGGTGAAAGAGAGGCAATTCTCATTGTTTTGGTGCCGCCTAATGGTTATGTTCTTGATTTGGTTGTAAAGAACCTAACTGAAACAATTTTCTTTGCTCTCAGAAACAAGAGCAATTAGTGCTAAATAGACAAGAACTAAGTAAATCTCCACTCGGTTAGGCTTTAGGGAAGGGTATAGAGGGGAAGTAGAAGTGCGGGCGGTAGGGTGGTCTACGATCAGAAGATCCTTGGAAGTGCGGCTGTATAGATGTCAGGCGGTTTGGTTTCGCCTCTCAAAACTCATTTGACTGAACTAGGGCGACCAGCCGCAGCAAGGGAAGAGAGGCTTGTTCCATGTTAGCAGCTCGTCTTGTTTTCGATTTTGCCGGTCTAAGAAATGTTCAGGTCTTTGTGTGCGTGACGCCTAGCTACAAACTCTATATGATTCAGCAGGTGCCACACAGCTTTATGCATCAGCGGCATATTCGCTCTAGACGAATCAAGATGTACCTCCGTGAAACCGTCTAAACTTCCAAGGATTGGAAGATCAAACCTCGAGTGTGTTAGGATTTTCTCTCCTTCAATCCAACACTCCAAGGGGCATCTCGTAAAGGCTAAGACCACTTATTTCGCATCAACAGAAAAAAGACTGGCATCTGTAAGAGCAAAAGACCAAGATGTGCTATCTAGAGCAATCCTTCCCGCATCTATAAATTCCTTCAAACCTGAAAACAATTCTATCATATACGGCAAATTAAGTATGGAATTAGAGCTCGGGTGGGGCATCAACCACAACACAAGTTGCGGACCTATCGAGATGCTTCCTTGCAGAACCCGACTGTAACTCAATAGAGTGAGTAGGAAACCTTATAAATGCGAGCAGGAGAATAGAGATCGGTCTGTCTTGTCTTAGACTAGCCCTACTCCATCCATCTTGGCTATCTCGAGCTTATTCATCAGCTTGGGGCAGGAAGATTGATAGACAAAGAAAGAGAAGATCTAGATTTCAAAGAAGAGAAGCGAAAGCCGCTCACAAATGCTAAATTGGAGAGCAGAAGCCACTCGCTTCACTAAGGGCAAGGAGCAAAAACCACTCAATTCTTTTCTTTGTGAAATTAAGGAGAGCAGCCAGCCCTTTTTTATTATATTTATTTTTTGCGGGTAGGTTAAACTTTTTCCTGAAGCATAGATGAGATTAGAGATGAAAAAGACGCTAGCATTAGCAGAAGATCATTGATCATACTTTCTTGCCTTAGCCACTATTGAGTAAGAGGGATTTCTACTTGCCTTAGATCACTATCGAGGAAGAGAAACTCATAGCACAGAAGCGATATCGAACATCACTTATTGTCATTTCTCAATTGATGAGACTTCATTTAGCTACTTAATAAGATAAGAAGATCTATAAAAAGATCAAATAACGGAAGGCGGGAGGTCGATTAGGAAAGGAGCTTTTCAAATCAAAGAATTCGTTGATTGCAAAGCCTTCTTTCAGATAAGTCGTTTAGAAAAAAACTCCTTAACTCATTAACTCAGGATCGGTAAAGGCCTTACTCTATTCCTTGTCAGGAATAGCGGCCTTAGAGCTTCTACTACTATCGGCTATCTAACTCTCGGGGAATCGGGGCGAGAGGGAGCTGCTTCGAGGAGGCGACACCCACTCGTTTTGTCCGGATCAAACTCTCCCCAAAGCAGGTAGGTGAGAAGGGCTCGGCTCCATGCAGGTCTTTCACCAACGGCTGGCACTGAATTAGCGCTTCGCGAAAGAATCGTGTGGCGCGGTGAAGGGTTCCCGTTGGGGTTCCCGGCTCTCCTGGTCTCCACCTACTTGTGGAAGAGGGGGTGAGTTGATATTAAGGTGTCAAGGCGCTCGAAGAAGGCCACAAGTGGAAGCAACCGATGCTTTGGTCATTCCAGTTGACTCCTTGCTGCCAGTCCGTGCTTGCTGTCATGCTGGCAAAAGCGGGGCTTTCGGTCGGTTTTACCTACTATTGGATTTGAACCAATGACTCTCGCCGTATGAAAGCGATACTCTAACCGCTGAGTCAAGTAGGTCAAGCTGAGTCAAGTCAGAGAAAATAGACCCCTATAAGTATAAGAGAAAGCCGCGCAACCAAAGTTCCCCTTACTATACAAGGGGGGGCGGAGCGCTAAGAAAGAGAAAGCGTTATCACTATACGAAATGAAGCAGCGGCTAGCACGCTAAGCTAAGATCAACCACTTGGAGAACGCGGAGCCTTTCTTTCTCGGTCGTCTGTCTTAATAAGTTAAGCGGATTCCGATTCATGTGGTCGTTCTCTGCTGCATTGGTGTTTTCACTCCCCACTCTCCACCATAACAAAATGTTTCCACTATATCTCATCAGGAGTAGTCAAAGGAAGTACGGCGGGTCCGAGTAGGAAAAAATGAACTAAGAAGTAGGGCATAGAACAATGGATCAATTCATTCAACAAGATCCGTTCGGATCAGACCAGGATGAATGGGATTGGTTTGACCTCTCGCTCGGAATTAACCCGCCGCCGACAGATGTCCCATGCCACGTTTCGTGAACAGCTATGCCCGAGAATTAATGAATTGTGATATAGCGCCGAATAAGTAACAGCTCTATTCCCGACTTGAAATCCATAAAGGACTTTAAGGGAGATAAAATGGGGGGCCCTAAAATGCCTCGGGACGACTGCACGTTACATCATAGCAGCACGACCAAATGGAGGCGGAAAGCCGGTTGGGCGCTAGCGCTTTATATTATACTAATATAATATAATATGAATTCAATTCAGTTTAAGGGCTTTTCCTTATTAGTAAAGTTGCTCGAGGCCGGAAAATGAGAATACAATCTAGAAGATCTGGTCGAATGGTAGAAGAATCTATGGATTCGTTAGGAATCGATAGTCGTTGGCTGGACATACGAGTCACAACCGGCCGGGAAGAGGAGAGATCAACGACGGAGCTACTAGCTACTAGTTGTAAAGGAAAGGACAAGACCACCTTTCGTACATTTCTACTGGTCCAGACATTCGAATAGCGAACGAAAGACCAGGAGATTGGATCTAGAAAGCACTTCCAGCAGGGTTGACGGCTGTGTGGCCCTCATTCAGCTGGAAGTAGGAAATCAATCCCGGCACGACCGATGACTTAGTCTCCTTCTCCGCTTCGGCTCAACCACCTACCTAACCTCTTAGAAAAGATCCGATAGATAGCAGCTACCTAACTTTTAAGCCCTTCACCAATCAAGGTCTTTCATCTAGTAAGTCCTAGTACTATGTTCTCCAAGCTTGACTAATAGAATAGGCAGGCGCTTAGCTTCAACTAGTTCAGTTTGAGTCTTTCTCAGGAGTAGTTGCATTGCAAGTAGGCAGAAAATCAGTAGTGCGTTAGCTTATCTGTTCATTTTCAAACAACCCTTGTTTGTGCTCCTTTATCTTTCTAAGCCGCTCTCGCTAGCAGGGAATCTAGTTCAGCAAGGTCCATAGGGTGAGCTCGCT
>BQNB010002913.1:57237-72237 GCA_026074375.1 Tanacetum coccineum
GAACGAAGACAGTTTCTCTCCCCTCTGTATCTATTGCACTGATCTCTTGTCTTTCTTCATTCAGGAAAGGTGAAAGAGAGGCAATTCTCATTGTTTTGGTGCCGCCTAAAGGTTCTGTTCTTGATTTGGTTGTAAAGAACCTAACTGAAACAATTTTCTTTGCTCTCAGAAACAGGAGCAATTAGTGCTAAATAGACAAGAACTAAGTAAATCTCCACTTACTTAACCGAGTGGAGTGGACAGACCAGGCTTTAGGGAAGGGTATAGAGGGGAAGTAGAAGTGCGGGCGGTAGGGTGGTCTACGATCAGAAGATCCTTGGAAGTGCGGCTGTATAGATGTCAGGCGGTTTGGTTTCGCCTCTCAAAACTCATTTGACTGAACTAGGGCGACCAGCCGCAGCAAGGGAAGAGAGGCTTGTTCCATGTTAGCAGCTCGTCTTGTTTTCGATTTTGCCGGTCTAAGAAATGTTCAGGTCTTTGTGTGCGTGACGCCTAGCTACAAACTCTATATGATTCAGCAGGTGCCACACAGCTTTATGCATCAGCGGCATATTCGCTCTAGACGAATCAAGATGTACCTCCGTGAAACCGTCTAAACTTCCAAGGATTGGAAGATCAAACCTCGAGTGTGTTAGGATTTTCTCTCCTTCAATCCAACACTCCAAGGGGCATCTCGTAAAGGCTAAGACCACTTATTTCGCATCAACAGAAAAAAGACTGGCATCTGTAAGAGCAAAAGACCAAGATGTGCTATCTAGAGCAATCCTTCCCGCATCTATAAATTCCTTCAAACCTTAAAACAATTCTATCACACACGGCGAATCGAGTATGGAATTAGAGCTCGGGTGGGGCATCAACCACAGCACAAGTTGCGGACCTATCGAGATGCTTCCTTGCAGAACCCAACAAGGGCTGTAACTCAATAGAGTGAGTGGGAACCCTTGTAAACGCGAGCAGGAGAATAGAGATCGGTCTGTCTTGTCTTAGACTAGCCCTACTCCATCCATCTTGGCTATCTCGAGCTTATTCATCAGCTTGGGGCAGGAAGATTGATAGACACAGAAAGAGAAGATCTAGATTTCAAAGAAGAGAAGCGAAAGCCGCTCACAAATGCGAAATTGGAGAGCAGAAGCCACTCGCTTCACTAAGGGCAAGGAGCAAAAACCACTCAATTCTTTTCTTTGTGAAATTAAGGAGAGCAGCCAGCCCTTTTTTATTATATTTATTTTTTGCGGGTAGGTTAAACTTTTTCCTGAAGCATAGATGAGATTAGAGATGAAAAAGACGCTAGCATTAGCAGAAGATCATTGATCATACTTTCTTGCCTTAGCCACTATTGAGTAAGAGGGATTTCTACTTGCCTTAGATCACTATCGAGGAAGAGAAACTCATAGCACAGAAGCGATATCGAACATCACTTATTGTCATTTCTCAATTGATGAGACTTCATTTAGCTACTTAATAAGATAAGAAGATCTATAAAAAGATCAAATAACGGAAGGCGGGAGGTCGATTAGGAAAGGAGCTTTTCAAATCAAAGAATTCGTTGATTGCAAAGCCTTCTTTCAGATAAGTCGTTTAGAAAAAAACTCCTTAACTCATTAACTCAGGATCGGTAAAGGCCTTACTCTATTCCTTGTCAGGAATAGCGGCCTTAGAGCTTCTACTACTATCGGCTATCTAACTCTCGGGGAATCGGGGCGAGAGGGAGCTGCTTCGAGGAGGCGACACCCACTCGTTTTGTCCGGATCAAACTCTCCCCAAAGCAGGTAGGTGAGAAGGGCTCGGCTCCATGCAGGTCTTTCACCAACGGCTGGCACTGAATTAGCGCTTCGCGAAAGAATCGTGTGGCGCGGTGAAGGGTTCCCGTTGGGGTTCCCGGCTCTCCTGGTCTCCACCTACTTGTGGAAGAGGGGGTGAGTTGATATTAAGGTGTCAAGGCGCTCGAAGAAGGCCACAAGTGGAAGCAACCGATGCTTTGGTCATTCCAGTTGACTCCTTGCTGCCAGTCCGTGCTTGCTGTCATGCTGGCAAAAGCGGGGCTTTCGGTCGGTTTTACCTACTATTGGATTTGAACCAATGACTCTCGCCGTATGAAAGCGATACTCTAACCGCTGAGTCAAGTAGGTCAAGCTGAGTCAAGTCAGAGAAAATAGACCCCTATAAGTATAAGAGAAAGCCGCGCAACCAAAGTTCCCCTTACTATACAAGGGGGGGCGGAGCGCTAAGAAAGAGAAAGCGTTATCACTATACGAAATGAAGCAGCGGCTAGCACGCTAAGCTAAGATCAACCACTTGGAGAACGCGGAGCCTTTCTTTCTCGGTCGTCTGTCTTAATAAGTTAAGCGGATTCCGATTCATGTGGTCGTTCTCTGCTGCATTGGTGTTTTCACTCCCCACTCTCCACCATAACAAAATGTTTCCACTATATCTCATCAGGAGTAGTCAAAGAAAGTACGGCGGGTCCGAGTAGGAAAAAATGAACTAAGAAGTAGGGCATAGAACAATGGATCAATTCATTTAACAAGATCCGTTCTGATCAGACCAGGATGAAGGGGATTGGTTTGACCTCTCACTCGGAATTAACCCGCCACCGACAGATGTCCCATGCTATGTTTCGTGAACAACTATGCTCGAGAATTAATGAATTGTGATATAGCGCCGAATAAGAAACAGCTCTATTCCCGACTTGAAATCCATAAAGGACTTTAAGGGAGATAAAATAGGGGGCCCTAAAATGCCTCGGGACGACTGCACGTTACATCATAGCAGCACGACCAAATGGAGGCGGAAAGCCGGTTGGGCGCTAGCGCTTTATATTATACTAATATAATATAATATGAATTCAATTCAGTTTAAGGGCTTTTCCTTATTAGTAAAGTTGTTCGAGGCCGGAAAATGAGAATATAATCTAGAAGATCTCGTCGAATGGTAGAAGAATCTATAGATTTGTTTGGAATCGATAGTCGTTGGCTGGACATACGAGTTACAACTAACCGAGAAGAGGAGAGATCAACAACGGAGCTACTAGCTACTAGTTGTAAAGGAAAGGACAAGACCACCTTTCGTAAATTTCTACTAGTCCAGACATTCGAATAGCGAACGAAAGACCAGGAGATTGGATCTAGAAAGAACTTCCAGCAGGGTTGACGACTGTGTGGCCTTCATTTAGTTGGAAGTAGGAAATCAATCCCAGCACGACCGGTGACTTAGTCTCCTTCTCCGCTTTGGCTCAACTACCTACCTAACCTCTTAGAAAAGATCCGATAGATAGCAGCTACCTAACTTTTAAGCCCTTCACCAATCAAGGTCTTTCATCTAGTAAGTCCTAGTACTATGTTCTCCAAGCTTGACTAATAGAATAGGCAGGCGCTTAGCTTCAACTAGTTCAGTTTGAGTCTTTCTCAGGAGTAGTTGCATTGCAAGTAGGCAGAAAATCAGTAGTGCGTTAGCTTATCTGTTCATTTTCAAACAACCCTTGTTTGTGCTCCTTTATCTTTCTAAGCCGCTCTCGCTAGCAGGGAATCTAGTTCAGCAAGGTCTATAAGGTGAGCTCGCTTAAAGCTGGGGCGCGTCTGGTGGTATCGTATATAAGATCACACGGCTGCTTTTAGGAGCGATCTGTTCATCTAACTTGAAATATCGTAAGTAAGAGAAGAAGAAGAATCTGACGCCCGAAATTCCCATGTCTTTCTTGGTTAGACTAACCGGCAAAATCAGTCTTCCTGAATTGGAAGAGCAAGAACAAGTCTCTCTATTTTTTTGGGGGAGCAGAGCAGTCAAAGAATGAAACAGATCAAATGATTGTTCTAGAATGGCTATTTCTTACAATTGCTCCTTGTGATGTAGTAGAACCATGGCAATTAGGATCTTAAGACGCAGCAACACCTATGATGCAAGGAATAATAAACTTACATCACGATATCTTTTTCTTCCTTATTCTGATTTTGGTTTTCGTATCACGGATCTTGGTTCGCGCTTTATGGCATTTCCAAAAAGACAAAAATCCAATCCCGCAAAGGATTGTTCATGGAACTACTATCGAGATTCTTTAGACCATATTTCCTAGTATCATCCCGATGTTCATTGCTATACCATCATTTGCTCTCTTATACTTAATGGACGAGGTAGTAGTAAATCCAGCCATTACTATCAAAGCTATTGGACATCAATAGTATCAGAGTGCGCCTCTTCACGAGGGTGATTTAAGTGCAACGAAATGCCTTAAGAATATGGTTCGTGAAGCATCTGGCTGAGAGACTTAAATAATATAGCATGCCAGAAACGGGGAGTTGAGATGGTTAGACCTATACCCTAAAATGCTCCCAGCATAGAAGCTGCGAAACTACTAGGCCGGGAGAGGACAACCTCTTGTTCCTGCCCCTCTTTCTTCGCTTAGGGGACGAAGGTCCTACGGTAGGTAAAAGCAGGTACATTCAACTTGACCGAAGGGGACCATCGCTTCTACTCTTCCACCGTGGAGCCGTTCGTAGCGAGAAGCAAGGGATGTCGTAAACGGTGGAAGGTCACAGAGAATTTACCTATTCATAGAGTGATCTTATGATCGATACAGGATATAGGCTATCTCTTTCTTTATTCGATTCTTTTTCTGAAAAAACAAAAAAAAGAAGGGTGACTCAACTTCTCAGCTAGAGTTGGGGGTGGGACTTGTTGGCATAATGCAAGCTAGAACGTGGGAATTCGAGGTCTCATGAACTACTACTAAAAACCTACTTTTTTCTTTTTGGACAAATGATATCAGGTCAAGTCTATGGATGGATCCAGATCTACAGGTCGGCTGGCCCCAACCGATGAGCATAGGGAATCTATACTCGAGCGTTCAATTGGGCCCCTGACAGGATAGGTGAGAAATCACTCTTGATCTTTTTTATTGGGGCATACAAGTTCTCTGAGCCGACTAGCATCCCTTTCCACTACGCATTTATCGAACAAAGAAGACGACTATAGGATCAAATTCGCTTTCCATGGTGAACTGGTCGTCCCATACCTTCTGCTTGTCTCATATGTGCAGAACCAGGTCTTTTTCGATTCCACCCCCCCTCAAATACATAGGGTAGGTAGGACTAGGTGAGAAAGGGTTCCATGTTGCCAATAAACTTTCCCCGGCCTTTGATTCCCCTTACTCATAAAGGGTCTTATGGTCGGTACTAACTAAAGAAAAAGAGTCTTCTTTCTAAGAGTAAGCGTGGAGAGCTTTTTGCAAGGAAACTTGCAAGTACAGTTTGGGGGGAGACGGGCGTCGACCCAACCTTATGTGTATTTGGACTAAAATAGTTCAGATGAACAGTCACTCACTTTTGACAGTTATACGATTCCAGAAGATGATCTAGAATTGGGTCAATTATGTTTATTAGAAGTGGACAATCGAGTGGTTGTACCAGCCAAAAGTCATCTACATATTATTGTAACATCTGCTGATGTACTTCATAGTTGGGTTGTACCTTCCTTAGGTGTTAAATGTGATGCTGTACCTGGTCGTTTAAATCAAATCTCTATTTCGGTACAACAAGAAGGAGTTTACTATGGTCAGTGCAGTGAGATTTATGGAACTAATCATGCCTTTATGCGTGCGCCCAGAAAGATAGGTTGACTATTGAGCCCACTCTAACTCAGCCGCACCACCCTGGGTGTGAGCCACTCGAGAAGCAAGCTATTACAGCGAGCGGCTAGAGCAGTATGGAGCCGAGGAGCAAGGCAGTAGATAAGATAGATGAAGGGGTCAGGCTCCCGGTGGAGCAGAGGATACGGTTAGGATAACGAACTTGAAACGCGGAGCCTGAGCGTCTGGCGAGTGAGTGGTTAGTGGCCAATAGCACCCTAGTTGATGGCATTCCTCTCTGCGGCTAGCACTCGAGGAACCACGGGGGCACTCCATACAGAGCAAACAAGTCTTAGGGATGAGACGCCCGCGCAAGGACCTTAATTCTCATTAGGAGGTTAAACCAAGGACCTATGGAAGTCAGGGCTAGCCCGTCCCCATGGGCAACGCAACAGTGTCCTAAAGGAGGAGTTTAAAGGCCTTATAGTAACACAGAATTCTTTTTCTTTCTAGGTCATGCGAAGGGGGCCAGTCCAAGATCGTACTGTTCCTCTACAGAGACAACATACGCTCTCAACGGCTAGGCGCCACTCTCTTTCTGAGTTATTCCAGCTTCTTCATGATTTCGTGCCGCAGTGAACAAACAAAACAAAAAAGAGGGCCATCTCAGAGGAAGGAGAAGGACCTGCAACGGCAGAGACTACTGACCCTATTCTTATTCCTAGCCATCTTTTACGAGTCCGAAAATCCTCCTCAGAGGGATCCTCAAAATAGAATAGAGAAGGGCGGGCAGGGCTCCCGCAAGAGCCTCCCCTTCTTCCCGGTCAAGATAGATGGGAAGGAGCTCTATCAAGGCCATAAATAGTCTCTTTATTTATGTACGTACACCTTTGTTTCTGGGTGGGGCCACCCTTCCTCCTGCTAATCTGGCCATTTCTGAACCTGTCTTTCCCATCTCATTCAGTGGAGGACTTTTTAATTCTTACGATTCCCAGCCTCCTTAGCTTATTAGTTTATATATATCTATATTATCATTATATATATATATCTATACATATTATTTATAAAGGGTTCCGCTTGGCTAAATAGGCTCAATGATCTCTTTCTTTGCTTTGATAGGCCGGTACGGCGCTCCGCGTGGTTATATTCATACATGTTCCAACTCGCCGGTCATTATGGATCTAGTGGCATGGCGGGGCAAAAGAAAGGGGGAGGGGGGAAGCAACTACGAAGCTTTGTAGACTCGACAAGTCGCTCCGCTTATAGAATATAATGAAGCAAGCTAGCGACTCTCCTAGTAGCGAAGGAAAGGGTCAGGAAAGGAGCAGAGAAGGGGTTGGATTTCACCTATGATCAAATCAGTTGGCAACCATAGTTGACTTTTTTTGTAGTGTTGTTAACGTTGTTGAAAGCTCATTACTTATTTAAGTAAGCCTCGCCTTTCGAAGCTGCTCCCAGCTCACACTATGGTGGAGAAGGTGCCGTGAAGATCTAGGAGTGTGAGCAGTACGAGCTGAAATGCTCCCATACTGTTTGGAGGGCAGGGGGCATAGATGCCAAACAAACCTGACCTCTATCTATCATCATAGAAGCTGTTCCTAGGAAAGATTATGGTTCTCGGGTATCCAATCAATTAATCCCCCAAACCGGGGAAGCTTAAGTGGAAATGAAAGGGTAGGGTGAGGGAAAAGAAAAAGGGGGAAGCAACTCAATTTAAGGCTTCGCTCCCAGATCGCTTCGCGAGCTCATTTAGTAGACAACGAGTGTGCGCCCCTTTAGAGAAGAGATAGGTGCGAGTACTACACGAGCTCGTAAGTAAAGTACGGAACGAGCCTTGTTTACGAAGCAGAGCGACCTCGTCTTGCTTGCTTCTGGCAAAGCTTCTCGCACTGGATAATAGGCATGGCAGGAATACGACTTTTTAGGTCGACCACTACACTACATAGAAGCGATAGCGAAGCAAAGCCGTATAAAGGCGAGCAACCCTTATAGCAATAATAAACGGCCTACTTATAGCCCTTCCCAATTTCCAGTAGTAAAGTTTAAGCGGGATAACCCCCTCTTTATTCTTCTCTTCATGTATGTGGGCTGCCTGCCCCGTCCCGAATAGACGAAAAGGAACAAGCTGAAGAAGCGAGAGAGATTTGAGATTCCGTAAGTAAATGATACTTTCTGTTTTGTCGAGAGGAAGGATCCAAATGCCCAAAGAGTCCCATGCCTTTCTTGGTCAGACCAAGCCAACTGGTGATTTCCGACAAGTCTTTCCTAATTTTTAGAGCAAGAAGCGAAACTACAGGGATGAAATGAAAAGTGTTTCTTATGATTACGCCCAACAGCCCACTTGAGCAATTTTCCATTCTCCTATTGATTCCTATGAAGATAGGAAACTTGTATTTCTCATTCACAAATTCCTCTTTGTTTATGCTGCTAACTATCAGTTTAGTCCTACTTCTAATTCATTAGCTCGCTTCGCTCTTCAAGGTCAGCCCCCTTACTAGAAATATAACCTGGGGATTTCCCTGATCAGTATTAAGTGTCTTTACCCTGGAATAAATCAATACTATCTTTAGACTATACACAGCTATGAGAGGTTAAAGGAAACACTAATCCTAGTAACATACAGCTGAGACCGGCATAGAATAGAGCTTCATAACGATTGTACTCCTCCCTGAGAATCACTCTTTGCTATGACGAATATCTTTATAATACTCTATTCCTTGGGATTTACTAAAATGCCATTACCCCAGTCTAAAGAAGACTTCAGAATTCATTACATTTGTAACACCCCCATTTTTACAATATAGCAGCGGAAGCTAATCTAGGGTATTACTTCATAGTACAACAGTCGCAATCATAGAAAACGACTCAAAAGAGACATTTTTAAAAGATATGTTATCATTCATTTAAAATCAGAGTTTTACAAAGGCAGGTCCCGAAATCTAGAAACATAACATGTGAATGATAACAAGTCTTAGTCATCTTTAAGTCCATGCCACTCCATGCCATAAGTTGCTCAATTACCTGAGATAAGCATGCTAAAAAGGATCAACACAATGGTTGAGTGAAATTCATAGGTTTATGGTAAATAGTTTGAATACAAATTATAGTGTAATAATTGCACGAGCATAATTATTATGGTAAACAGTATTATTGTAGATAACAGCATTATCATGGAGAACAACATTATTATGGAGAACAGTTGAATGCAAGTCATCATAATGGTAATAATTGCAACGAATATAATTATCATAGAAAAATGGTAACATTATTATTGCATCTAAGCTCATGAATCATATATTTAAACTCAATAGAACCGGGAGCCTCTATCCGAAGACATACTAGGAGTCACTATCAAAAGAGATACTAGGAACTACTATCCAAAGAGATATTGGGAGATATTACCCAAAGAGATATTGAGAGGTGGAGAGATCTCTGCCATAAAAGAAAAAAGAGAGCTCGTAGGCCTTATCTGCAATCAAAGAGTTAACCTATACTGCAAGTTGACTAGGCCTAGAAAAGGCCTGGAAATGGGCCATAGAAGAAACACATTCATTTGCAGTGGGCTAAAGAGATAGAGAGAATCGGGTCTTGAGAAGATCTTTTATCTCTTTCTTTGGATCAATCCCGACTTCCTTAGTCACTCAGAGAAGAGCAGCCTGATTGAGTCAATTTCCCATTGGGTTGGTTAAGGAAAGATCAGGGAAGTTGCGAGTTTTTCACTATCCCAAAATGCTTTGCTATCAGTCCGACACATATTGTGTATCTGTTCTTTTAAAAGCGTATACCTTTGGATGGGCTTCGATCAAGAAATATGTCTCTAAGATGATAGAGGCTCTGATCTGTTCCAACGTCCAATAGGGAGGCCATGTCATTTTGATAAAAGAATACAAGTTCATACTTCAATTATGGGATAAAGGTTTATTCCACTAAGTCTAATGCCTGCCTTTTGATTCCTCTCTCCGATTATTCCTATTTGAAAAATATCTTTCCGGATGGACTGTCCCTAAAACGTTTTTTCTAAAAAAGAAAAGTGATCGCTATCCTTACTCCCTTGCTATTTCGGCCAAGAAGTGAAGTTATCAAGCCGTCTTCGCCTATACCCGACCAACGAATCATTCGTGACACGTACTCCCTGGCGACATGAATCTCTTTCAAATAATTGTAAGGTACCGGCGAGCCCTTCCTTACGTGGCTTACCACGAATTTAACTTCTACACAATGACCGACATTCAATTTGAAAAATTTCTTTCGGATGGACTGTCCCCGAAAACGGTTTTCTGAAAAAGAAAGTGATCCGCTATCCTTACTCTCTTGCTATTTCCGCCGAGAAGTGACGTTATCAAGCCGTCTTCGCCTATACCCGACCAACGAATCGTTCGTGACCTGTATTACGCTATCGATAATCGATAGAGTAACTTGATATGCGAGATGCCCTTACCTTGACATGGCAGGTACAAGATCCTTTCCAACCAGGCTGCTCTATCAAAGAACTATCTCAAAAGCTGGAGATGATAGTTACATAGCCATAACGACTTTGTTTTACTGCTCGAGGTGGTGATAGCTTTTATATATTTACTCAATTAGTTAGTGCTCTTCCTATTTGTTTTCTCGGCTTTCTTCTGCCAAACCGAACAAAGACAGTTTCTCTCCCCTTTGTACCTATTGCGCTGATATCTTCTCTTTCACTCTCTTTCTTCATTCAAGAAAGGTGAAGATTGAATCGATAACAGAAAATAAAGGATGAACAGACATGTCCTTTGGTCGAGTTTGCTTCATTTCACGCAACATCTAAAAAGGGGCATTTAGGACAACTATTTTAATGCGCACAACCCAGCTCGGGATAGTTAAGACAAGATGGTTGCCTCTCCTGTAAAGGGTCAAGAAAGAAGGCCCAGGCCTACGATTAGAAAGCTAAAGCCTTCCCTTAGAAAGCGCAGGATTGAGATGAGACTTCAGAGGATGCCCATGGAACTTGACTTCTTTGATTCTTTGATCAGAATACGGATGAGATCAGAAAGGCCATCATTGGGGCAAACGATGCAAGGCCAACAAGTCACTTTTAGCTGTCAGACCTTCTTAGCTAGACTGAGACTGCTGATATATGGACGGAGTGGCGAGCTCTCGCTGATCTCTACGTGGATCTCCTCAATGG
This sequence comes from Tanacetum coccineum, assembly GCA_026074375.1. Taxonomy (NCBI): domain Eukaryota; kingdom Viridiplantae; phylum Streptophyta; class Magnoliopsida; order Asterales; family Asteraceae; genus Tanacetum; species Tanacetum coccineum. The sequence continues at coordinate 67,950 of BQNB010002913.1, forward strand.
TTACCACATAGAGGGCGGCTTGTCGGTCAATCCTTTCTAAGGAGCTTAGCTTCCCAACCATTGAACCGAACAACTCGGTGATTCCTCTTCCATCAACAGCTCCCTCGCTTTCCATAGGGAAACTGACCACATGATCGGCAATAGGCATAGACCCAAAAACAAGATTCACTTGTTCTTCAGCCCTCACTTAGACATGAGGGAGAGGCCCCAAAGATAGGATTTAAGGAGTAGGCGATTCCTGAACGGATAAGATGGAAAGAAATTCATTATTTAATTTATTATACTGCCGGAAAGGCCGATACGATAGGCCTTGATTCAAAGACTGATACAATTTCCTCGCCTCGCTGCCAACAAGAAAGAAATTCCATTATGCGGCAAAGCAGATGAACTACGTAACTAAGGGAAGGGGGAGAAGGGTCAAACACATGATATAACTAAGCGCTAGGGGATACTCTTATACCTGCACCCTCCGTTGCTTACCAAATTCTTAGGGAATGGTTAAGGAATTGAAGACTTCTTTAGTGCACCTGTCGTTAATTGGAAATGGAAGATCGATCAGACCGATCCTCAGTTGGTTCATTTTGGTCTGATGTGGAAGATTTATTGGTAAAGGGTATAAATTTCTGAGTACCTATCTTGGACGTTGGTACCGGCCTCCCTTTAGGAGGTTCTGTATTAGGTGGTATCAGTGGTATAGATTTATTGGTGTCTGCTCTAGGTTTGACACAACCTAAAGCAGGACGTGGTATCGTGCTTCCTAGTGTTTTGATACACTTTGGAGAAGATCCCACGGTTACGACCATCAGCTTACTTACCCTAGCACACACTATAAGGGGGCTCAGAAAATGAAACTTATAAATGAATGAACTTAGCCATATCCTTCATTTCAGTACTTTTGCTCCCTTCAACACGTCCCTCTACTCAACTTGGTAACCTTCTCCGATCCGCTCAGAAAAAACAGGAAATTTTTCAGAGAAAGAAAGGCCTAGCCGAAGGAGAAGGAGGCAGGCGCTAGCTTATGATTTCCATTGTCCAATCAACTAATGGGGTTTTGGGGTGTGCAACCTGAACTGCTTAATCTTTTCTAGAATGTCAAAGAAATGGTTGCGGGTTGACGATTCCGTAGACATCATAGATGAAATATGAACAATAGCACGGGCAAACCAACACTTTGATGAAAGTTGTGAGCTCGCAGCGAGAAGAGCACTTGAAGAACTGGATCCATCTTTGACGCCTGCAGAAAGAGAACATGAAGAAGCAATTGGATAAGAATCATACGCTAAATGAGTAGACAAATCGATCGAGCATTCCTCAGTTGAAGAAAGAGTGCTGCCCGGGCGGCACGTTAGCATCATGCTATAAGTAGTACTTCTGTTGCCTCCGATACCAGGCCATACCATGTTGTAGGGGGAGGATCAGTCTTTGCTAGCAGCCCTGCCAAAGGACTGTACGAGAAAGCCATACATTACAACCTAGACGACTCCTCAACAATGCTACTAGTCCTTTCTTCTTACAGTGATGAGAGTTTAGTCATTCCACCTGATCCCTTTGCTTGTTTACCAGACAAGAAGGATTAGACTTTATACCATACCACTAATGGACTATAGCAAATAGCCAATGCCTGTTACTCTTCTAAGCCATAAAGCGAAGGGCTAACTAGGTATTAACTCCTCCCGTCCCGCTACGCTTCTTCCATCAAAGGATAGCCGTTCGTAAGCTTTCCCAAAGCATCCTTCACTCACTAACAATCCTAATCCACTTAGTTGATTAACTGCTTCTCTTTCTATAGGTCGTTCACTTAGCGGGAGGCTAGCCCCTTGTTCCCTTAGTGCTTCTTCCCTTAGCCTACTTGTTCCCTCTTCACCTTAAATAGTGCTTCGCCTACTAGCTAATTGATTAACTACCTTGCTAATCCCACTTCAAAGCAAGAAATCTCAAGACTTGGTGATGGACCCGCTTCATCCATCTAACCTTAAGCGGAATAGGAGGGAGTAGAGAGAGTGGATCGAACTAGCAAGACCGGAATAAGAGACTTAGATCACGATCTCTTTTTCTTCCTCATACCTTTCTCGACCTCAGCCAAAGCAGATATCCTTTCAGAGTGAGCTAAACTAGCATTCAATTTCACACCCTTCCCTTTTGATGTTAACGAAGGAAGAAGCAAGACCTTATTCAAGACTTGATAAATTGCATCCATCACACAATTCAATTCCCTCATGAGAACGAGCCCCCCTCTCTAAACTCATCTCCTTCGTCCTTCCCTCTAACTAAGCATGAGACCCCCATCCTGCCACCACCTACTTGCTTTCAACCCCCTTTGCTTTGCATAGGCTGATTCTGTTGAGTCAACATCCCCAGTACCACTTGAAAGTCATCCTTCATCATCGTTTACTTATAATCTCTCTATCTATGCTATGAAGGGTTAAAACCTTGCCCTTTCAATCTCGACCTACGCTTGGAATAGTGGCTTTAGATAGTCATCTTCCTCCACTGCACGAGCCAGACCTTGTACGGGCTTTTCCCTTGAGTGGACAGGCTTGAGCGAGCATTCCGCCTTATGAACAAGGAAAGGAAAGGACGAGATAGCCAAATAGACGAGGAAAGGTTCCGGGAGAAGGGGGATTAAGCAAGTCTTCTTTGATCCTGCTTATTAATAAGTTTTCCCGCGAAGGCTGCCCCACTATGGCAGTGGTGTGCTTAGGGTGAAATGCCACTCCTGAGCTAGCAGGTTCTCCCCTTGAGGCGCAGCTATCGGAAAGGGAAGCAAGTAAGCCTAAGCCCTATCGTATCAGTGAGTCAGGCATAAAGCTAGGGGTAAGTGGCCCAGGAAGCCTGCTCGTACAACCTTGAGTAATCTGTCTATCTCAACTAGTGAAAGAAGTTACTTGCCTACTCAACTAGGTGCTACTCCTACTCCACAGAAGATTTGCTAGAATTAAACATGGAGACACTCTTCCTTTCTCTTCTCTCTGCTTCGGGGAAACTCACTTTCTTTAGTCTCTATCCTTCTACTAGCTAGAAAAGCCTGACTTCACGGGTACTAAGATTAACTGCTTTTCTCCTCTTGCCACAGCTTGACTACCCCTTTACTATCAAGCCAAGCCTCCTTTACTACTTGAACTATCAAGCCTCCTTTACTTTACTACTTGAACTATCAAGCCTTCATCGTATCGTTTAGCAGGAAAGTAAGACAGGCCAGGCTCCTTAAGCATAGTTGAAAAGAAATGGTAAGGATCTATACACCAGAGAGGAAGTACTGCACTTTATGGCAATTCTCTCGATCTCTGATAAGTCAGCTAAAGGATGAACTCAAAAGTCTCCCATTGGATAAGATAGAGCGAATTCTGTATTACCCTCAAATAAAGGGGATTTTTTTCTACATCAAGAGAAGGAGAAGTAGGTTTGGATAATAATGCCAGCAGGGACAGATCTTATTTTCAAGAAAGTTAGCTTGTCAATTCTTGGTGTCATACTCACTTGTCATACTCCTTCCTTACGATCACTTCCAATGGCATTTCCTGTTGATTTGTGGCATTTCCTGTTGATTTGCCCCCCGGGCCTATTCTATACTAAAGTTCAATCAAACGTTTGATCTCCGCCCAAATCGGGCTACGCGCGTTCCCAAGGCAACCTGCGACCAGCTTAAGCCGTCGAAATCTATGTCCATTAGACGGGAAGTCGTGCAGATCAGAAAAGTAGGCATCGAGCCCTCGTTTAATGTCTGACTCATCCTCTATATCAAGTGCAAGGTGACCATCGCGATACATAGAGCGGGCTTTTTCAAAAATGGCATCAATTTTCCTATCGCACCTGGCGAAATGATTTTCTACTGATCTCCATTCTCGAGACGAACGGAGCTCGTCCCACTCCCTTCTAGCTATATTTTGATGTTGCTCCGCGGCGCCCATATCCGCTGGGTCCGCATTCTCGTTCCCCGCGAAGAACCCCACGTCGAAGGGGGCGGAGCCCCCCCCGCCATGGCCTATGTTGCCCCCGGGCAGCCCACCTCCTGATGAATGAATAAAAGGAGCGACTGCGCGGTTCAACTCATCCATCAAGAGATAACCCAAAACTTTAAATAAGAGTATATAAAAAAAATTGAACCAATATATAAATGCTTTGCGGCATATTCAGGATTGGGAACAGTTGAAGCATTTTCTGCTTCCAAAAGATGAGGTACATATGGAAAGAACTTGAAAACCCGAAACGACAGCTACTCTAGAGGCGAACTGGAACAACGCTCGGTCTTGTTTCTGGGTTGAGTGGAAAAGGGGTATATGAAGTTCAT
>BQNB010002913.1:77237-119675 GCA_026074375.1 Tanacetum coccineum
CCCGACTGATTCGACCGACTTTTGCTTTTGGATAACAAGAAGGCGAGCTTCTCTACTTTGATCAAATCAAAAGCCCAGTCAGCCACCAACTCGGTGCAGGTCACGTGACCTACAGCTCGGCCTTCGCTTTTTGAGGCTTCCTCTACCCACATCTCTATGTGCCCGCAGCACTTCCATATGGAGAAAGATAGGCTTACCATGTTCCATCAATAGCACCTAACCTATGCCGATTTTGGCGGACCGTGCTCCACCCCGGTGAACTCATGCGGTTCCGACGTGCCCAGAGGCCAGAGGCGAATCCGTTCACAGTCCTACGGACCAACACCATTCGAAGGTGGGCGGCCCACCCCGCCTAGAACAGTTATGTTTGACTGGGCTTACACACATTCGCTCACTTACGCTGTCCCCCCTCAGCTCACCCTAGCCCCCGGCCTTTTGCTCTTCTAACGTAAGCTCCAAGGCTTCACACCAAGTCTTCACTGACATAATATGCATGCTTAAGTAGGGTCAGGCAGAACCGTTGTTGCCTGATGGGAACTTCCCCCATATTGCTATCAATGTCTTCATGTCGCACGACCTCTTAACATTACACCACTGAATCCCCAATCCTTTGCTTGCTGTGCAGTGACAGTACCAATATCCACTAATCGTTGTTTCCAGATACGGTTGCCGGTTGACATCTCTTCTAATTCGTCGATACGAGAAGCAAATTGTTGTGTGGAGGAATCAATATCTCGACATAAGCCAAGAGGCAGATCTTGTGCCACTCCACCTGGTCGTATGAAACTGGCATGCATCCTGGCTCCCGAGACTCTTTCATAGAATTCCAACAATTTTTCCCGCTCCTCAAAAGCCCACAGGAACGGAGTTGATGCTCCCACATCCATAGCATGAGTAGTTAAAGCAAGTGAATGATTTGAAATTCGAGTTATTTCACGGAATAACACTCGTATATATTGAGCTCGTAATGGTACCTCGCAATTCAAAAGTCTCTCTACGGCTGAAGAATGAGCGTGTTCTTGGGCCATCGTAGAAACATAGATAGGGTCGACGACGGAACGAACAACGAAACTTTACGACAGCTTTTTCGTACACGTTCACTTGCATCACATACACAAGTGCTCTCTGAACCGTGCAATAAGGTCACCCATAACACGGCTCTCCCATTTGAGTTATCTTAGCCCCCAGCCATGCTATTCAATAATATTAGAAAAATGGCAGCGTAAGGTAACAACTAGTATTGAAAGCTGGTCGCCTTTGGAATCGTTCGCTGGTAACCAAAGCGTATCGTTCCCGCAACCACTTTGGTACTTTGTTTATAGCTTTTTTAGGTTATGCAATAGAAGGGGGCTTGCGCTTGAATTTCAGTAGCGCCTTTGGAATATGAGTAGGGCTCCTAGGTGGCGCGTTCGTGGAGGCAACCCCAAGGAAGAGCAAAAAGAAGGTTGGGTGCTTGTGGGGCAAGGCCACCCGGCCTCGAATAGGAGGGGGCTTAGCTCTGGATCCTCCCTGCTTGCAGAAAAGAATGGATCAGAAGGGGGCTGGATTCTCTATTTCCGGGCCGGGCGGGAGGTGAAGGCCATAAGAGAAGATTGCCCTCCTGGTAAGGAAGAGGGGAAAAAGGCGCTGTCATCTATCTCGACCAGTTTCCCGAGGTGTTGGAAATCCAGACCGGCTCAGAGAATCACTGGTGCTATTTAGCCCTTCGTTTCGACAACAAAGAAGTCATCTTTGACGATTTCCCATTCCTTACCTGCCGAGCCGCCTCTCTTCGCCATTCGATGCCTCTGCCTTCCCTTTCTATAACATAGCCAAGCGCCCTCCTTTACAATCACTAAGAAAAAAGAAATACCAATCAAAGCCCTATCGTATCAGTACGTCTCTGTGATTTTTCCGGCCCCAGGGGGCTTTACTCGACCCATTCCCCAGTCTCCCGCACTGCTCAAGTAAGTGTGCGACTCCGTATGAGGACCTCCTTCCCTTCTGCCCACTCTCCGTTCACACGGTTCTCAAAGCAGAGGAGGAAGGGTGGGCAGCAGGTACCACGAGCCCTCTGTCCCACACATCTATCCAGAAGCAAGTGTAGTTCACCGGTTCCACCGAATGCTCCTATCTGTCGGCAAAGATCGTGTGAGTGTGCAGTTATGCTTCGGATGCTTCGACATAGAATAGATCGACCCAGTTCCCGTTCTTTTCCGGTGCACTCGCTTTATATCTCCGACACACAAGGAAGGACGCGGTGGGAAGGAAGGAGCCCTAGCCTCTGTCCGGCCGATCATTCCGCTGGCATCTCGCATTCACGCCCCCGTTTGACTGCCGCTCGGGGATGTAGTTGTAGATACGTTAGTCTTAGTGGGTCGTTGGCTCCACTTGTTATCTCCTTCTACGACATGCTGTTGTCGTCGCCATATTCCATATGTCACTTAGTCATCTCTGCCTCGCTGCGGGTCAGCACCTCCGAAAGAAACGGAGGACTTCATTCAGTGACCCCGCGATCGCCCTCTGAACGATCAGAATAAGGTAAAGCTTGAAGATAAGTTTTGTACTCTATTAATTTCTCAGTCCCTCTAGTCGGGTGGGCGCCGGCCGGTCTTTCGACCAGATCCCCCTAAAAACCGTACGTGCGGGTCTCCCCGCATGCGGCTCACGCCATTCGAGGTGGCCCAGCCCAGCATTCATTCTAAAATCCTGTAGTGAAATGAAATTGAGACTGCTCGACTTCGGAAGCAAATTCGCGTGTAGGCAGCGCTGTCTGTCGTACCGTTGACTCTATCTATTCATTGAATTTGCTTGATTCCATTTTTTATATAGGCTCGCTCCCTCTTTTTCCAAGAATTCATGCACTTCCCTTTACTCCATAGGGCCTTCTTTAATAGGTTCATAGTCCAAAGCCTTCCATTTCCGTCAAATGACCCGGCCTCCCCTGGCTCTTCCACCGTCCGGGCTCCCTTTCCTCCCTATGCTCCCCCGGCGCAGGCCTACCACGCTTCGCGCCTGCGGCGTTTTCGCCAGACGGTCTTTGCCAGTAGTGCCATCCTCCCCGCTGGCTGTATGGGCGGGTTGTCCCTCGCTGCTGCGTTCTGTTAGGCTATGGATTACAGGAACAAATGTAGTTGAATGGAACAGCAGGCGGGTTACACGTTCCACTGTGCCGAGATTTGAGGTGCAGGTGGTGATGATCACCCCGGGGTATGCGCTAGCGCCCTTGACAGGCACTCCAGAACCCGCCAACGCTCGTGAAAACCCGGGTCGGTCGGTCCTCCATTCATCCGACCGGAGGTGTGGATAACGAGGCCACCTTCACAACCTTCTCCCTTCTGTCCTTATGTTGTAGTAAGGTAGGGCGGTTCGCTTGAGCTGCTCAACCGCCCCTTAGCCGGGGGACCAAGCAGGGCATAGCTAGCGGCATAGGAGCCGACTCGGCATCAGCGGCTTCGTGCCGCACTGGAGTGATCCAATATGTGGTTCCGCACGTTCCACCACTTCTCCGTTCATTTCCAATACTGATCGTGAAACACCATGAGCAGCAGGATGTTGAGGTCCGAAATTCGAAGTGAAATTTTTGATTTGCCCGTTCCTAGTCGTCATGGGAAAGAAAGGCAGAAAGAAGAAAGAAATTATTCCCTTTTTTCTTGTCCAATACCACCAGTACCTGAAATGCATCTCCTTCGCCCGCGCGAGAGACTTCTATGCCAGCCGGGAATAACGGCTCTGTTATGAAATCAAGCGGCAGACCGACTCATTTGGTCGGTATTCCCTAATGACTGGTTTTAGGAGATTAGGGTCCCCCTTATATTCTCTATCCATCTGCGGGGGGTTTCCGTATCCGTCTCCGCGGAGATCTCCAGATCGTAAGACATTATCGCCTTCGCGGCACTGGACTAGATTTCCGTCATTTCCGGAAAGTGCACGGACAGCCGCCCTTTCCCCTTTTCACAATGTTCGTGCAGTTGCTCACGAATTCAAGTTTGAATGGCCCTTCGAAGTCCCGCACGCTCTTTTTGATCGGGAGCGGGGTGGGCAACTTCCGTCGGTGCTGGCGCCTGCGGCAGCGCCTCTGGAGCCGCCCCCCGTTCTGGAGCCAGCGGGTTCTGAATGACCTCCCTCTCACGGTTAAAAAAGTGGTGAACCATCTCGAAGAAATCCATATCGTCCATCCGAATTGTCTCCATTACAGCCAACTCCCCTGTCTCTTTCCCTATCGAAAAACTAGCCTGACTCTCCGTCTCCATTTTTTCTAGAAATGCTAACCAAGTGACACACTGGGGCCATGGGTCATGAAAGAGGTTGGCCCCCATCCTCCTCTTAACTATGTATGGCCAATGAACTCCTCGCTTTAGTCCGTTCGTTTTTTTCCTTCTTTGGGCTCGGGTCGATAGTCGCCGTGGTAGTAATGTCCCGGAGCCCGGCTACCGACCCGAGGCGCCGATCGGGAAAGTCATAAAGGGACGTTGAACGCAATTCGTCAAGGGCGTTACCACAAGAGGCTTGGCAATTCAAGTGAAAGTTTCTTAGACTAGTCCCAGCGGGGAAACTGACTTCCGAGAGAGCAGCTTTCGCCTCGGTAATTCCCTAACGAGAACGAGAGAGAGCCGATGCAAAAGTCGCCCTTGACGCGAGGGAACGCCAGACAGACTGACCTCTGCTAACTATGTTTTATATAGACTGGAAGCTAGAGAGAGACTAAGGTATAGTGCCGCTACCAGAGAAGGCTCTTTCGTGCTAGGCGTCCAGACCCACTACGCCCGAGCCGCCTCCCCGTCACACTTGCTATATCCACTAAGGCTTCATCCCACTTCATCCTACCAACTATACCTAATATAAAGCCGCTCTATAACAATTCAAGACAACAAGAAAGCAAGAAAAGGATAGCGATCGATTTGGGAGCGTCACGGGGGAGGAAGATCGAAAGGTAACCTATGAGACCGGGGAGTTATGCTTTTTCTCCCGCCTCAGCTTCGCGGATGGGAGGAGTGCGAGAGCTGAGCCCGCACGCTCTATGCTTTTCCCCAGCCTTCCCTCCAGTAAAAAATGAGTTCGTACCCCCTGTGTCTAGGGATTCCTGGGGCATGAGTTAAGCATATAGTGGATTTCTCTTTCTTTCGATTGAGCGTCGGTACTTTTTGAGTCTCTCCCCGTAGGCGTGCAAAACAACAGAGCCACTGCTCTTCGGGGCGGTGGAGTGGACAATCCCTTATTCCAGCTTTAGAGGAGCATCTTTGCATGAATCAATACTAAGTCCTCAGGCCCGTATGAAGTCCTTCGATTTCGGAGATTAGAGCAGAATAACCCCGTAACGGCGGGGAAGGCTTTCGCCTCGAATCCAAACGATTTCTCGTCTTTTCTTAAGAGATTTCTAGTTAGGACTTGATCGAGGGATCAATTTTATCCGGAACATAAAGTAACAAGACCAGAACCCCGTGTGGACTATGAACCAACAAAAAAAAGAGCGTCAGCTCCAAAAAAAGGATTGTTTGCATTACTAAAATGTACATATTTTTTACTCTGAGATCTATTCCAACATTTCCAGAAGAAACCATTAAGCTTTGGTTGAAAGATGCAACGTACATCAAAGATTATCTCTTCAGATTCGTTAATATGTGGATTCCGTTTCCGAATCTTCCGATCTGTTTTTTTCAAGACTACTACTATTGCTAACGTAGTAGGCAAAGTGCTATTAATCGGATGGTCCGACCCCCATCTCGACCCGGTGTCGCAAGGGTATGCGTTGAGGTGGATCTTCTCAAGAAAAAGCCTAACCTAATAGGGTCTGGTTAGGCATGGGAAAAACGAAGGAAGATGGCATAAAATCGTCTATGAGAAAGACCCCACGGAACGATATTGCACGTCTTGTTCCAAACAAGGTTATTCAAAGTCAAACTTCAAACTTCGTTCGAAAAAGTCAAGTACAACTGATGCAGCCAACAAAGAGAAGTCCAAGCAGCAGCCGTCAGCTCCTAACTCTAATGCCTATAGGAAAAAATCTTCACAAGGTCAACGAGGAAAAGCTCCCCCACGTCAAGTCTACAGGCCAACGGGCAAGACCGTCCAATCATCTTTCGAGAATACATATAATCTTCCAAAAAAGACTGCGGACAATCAGACGGAGCAGAATCTTTTTCTTTTAATAAATAATAAAAAGACTTCTCAGCACATACAGATTTCTGCCGATCCTTCAACCAGTACTGCTTCTCATGATTCTCAGTTGAGGGTGGATTCTTCTCATCAGGTAATAGTAGATGCCATTGACTCATCTTTGGCTGCTAACAATTCCAATGTTGATAATTCTAGTATTCAGGCTATGCTATTATGCCTATTTTCTCTCAGCCTGATCATGAACTCATAAACAAGATGGAGTCTAATATATCCCTTGTTTGACTTAAATCCAAAGATATGATGCTAACGTTCCAAAGGAACAAGCTGCTCAGACTAAGGGATACTTATAGGACTCTGAACCTATGAGAGAAGCAAACACTTCTTTGCTTTGCAGGAATTTTCTTTTTTTTTTATAAAGTAATAAAGACTAGTCCCGATTGATGGATGAATGCCAATCTCACTTTCTAATGTTATTGTCATGTTGATGCTATATTAAAGAATAGAATCTCAAAAAGTTTCTGAAAGTCCCATTCTTTAGAATTGTCTTTCTCGTACTGTGTAAACGAACTTCAAGTCTGAATTGTGTACTCAAGAGGAAGCGTCACAGCCTAGGTTTGGGCCACCATCTCTCTCAATCTGTATTCATGACGATATAGGAAGCACCTATGTTAGTCTTTGGCTTTCCAGACAGAACAGACGCGTTAAGCAAGTAAGTCAGTCAGTTCAATGTCATATTAGGGGTTTGAAGCTCGGTAGCTAAGGAAGTGGGTCAAAGCAGGCTACTAAATCGACTATTTCAAGATACTTTTTTTATTTTACGTCTGCTTCGGTCTGTGCTTTGGAGTCTTCGTCCCTCTAGCCCGTAGTCTGTCTATGAGAGCGAGTTCATGTGCTTGCAGTTGTAGAACCATTCGCCTATCCTAAGGGTAAGGGCCATTGCCTTCAGTCGGTAAATAGATCGAGGGGAGGGGGAGTGAGGCTATCGTATCAGATGGGCGATCATCTTCTTATGAAGTTATGGAGGGATATCCAGCAGATCTTTATTAAGCAATGGTTCCAACTCTATCAAATACATGATCGGGGATAGGTCCGGCAATCGAAGAGACAAGCAATCATAGCAGGCACGAAGCACCAGAAAAGGCGTGGAGAACTTCTTTCGTTGAAAGTTCCATAGGGCCCAACGCCTACCATATGGGAGATCGACCTGTGAGGCAAAGGTGCGCCAAAAAAAGGTCTGGTACCAGCCAAGGTGGAGAATTCCCTCATTTACTTGCTTTCTATATTCTAAACTAATTATAGCCCGCCACCTCCCCGGTAGGGCATCTCCTCTTTGACTCCTCTGATCCTGTACCTAAGGACTATGCTTGACTTTTCCATTAACTTCCTCATATCACGTCTTACTGATATCTATCTTATAGGTAATAGAGTCTCAAAGCAGGGTCCCCCCAATGACAGCCCTCTTGTCTACTCACTTTTGGTACTAGTACACCTTTGCCTGGTTTCTGTCTTCACTTTATGGCAATTCTCTCGATCTCTGATAAGTCGGCTAATAGAATCCTATATATAGGAAGTAGCTAAAGCATCCTTACTCTCTATAGTCAGTAGCTTTCGCATCCTTTTTATTATCTATGTTCTTACCTCAAGTTTCTTTCCTTAGGCAGGTTTCACACTAAAGTTGAGAAAAGGCATAAGTGATAGAAAAGAAGTGAAAAGAAAAAGAAGTGGCGCTATAGAGTTCGATTCCCTATAATAGAAGTGGCGGGCTTGCTTGCTATTCCCATCTCAATCGATGAAAGAGAACTAGGGGGTGCTTAGAAGAAGCTAGCTTTTAGGTAACCTTTGCTTAGAGGACCGGCTATACTATACTACTAGTGACTTAGATCTTGTGAGAAAGCAGAAAATCGGGTGCCCGCAGCTACTTTAAATGTGAAAGGAGTGAAGTTAGCCTATCAGTAAGCACTCCTTCTACTCTTTAGGAATCCCCTGGAAATAGAATGCTGAAGTGATGGGTAAGCTCAAGTAATCCCTACCTTCCCTAGAGAACTGAGAAGAGATAGAAGTCAGATTAGCTCTCTAAAAAGAGTAGAGAAGAAAGTATAGCTTACCAGAGAGTAAAGACGGGAAAGCCTTACCTCTTACGAGATAGAAAGAACCTCAGAGAACGGAAAGAGCCAACGTCGTAAAGGCAAAGGCAGAAAAGCCTAGGTATAGGTAGCGAAAGTCGAGATACGAGACACGAAGGAGTTAGAAAATAATAGAAGCTGTAACGGAAACAGAGTTTTAGCTGGCTCATTAGAGCAAGTGAAATATGCGTCAAATTGGTGTGGCTTCTTTATACGATTCTCGTTTGATTGAACAACAGTGTATGCACCTCCTTTTCTCCTTTATTCTAGGAAATAGGTGAGTAAGTAAGTGCCCCATGTACTTTCCCTATAAAATGGAATGTACTACTTATAGAGAAGAAATCTCAGTTTGAAGGTAAGTATCTTCCTTTTATAAGGTGAACCAACACACTAGCGTGCTCCTTACCCAGATCATCCCAGAATACCATCACTTTGGTTTCACTAATCGAGCAACGCGGTTATTTCGCGAAACTTTATGTTCCTAGTTAAAATGTAGGCCTTTTGGACTTAAGCTGCGATTTGGTATTTCAAAGGCCCCAAGTGTTACTATCATTTCTAAGCATCGTCTATACTTAGCAGTTCCCTTTAGTGTAGTTTCTGGGAGATATCTGGATTATTTTTATTAAAAAATAAGAGTCTGGGATGAAAGAGAAGAAGTTTACTTGCTTAGTACAAGCCGGAACGTGGGAATTCAAGGTCTCATGAACAACTACTAAAAACTTTTTTCTTTTTAGACAAGCGATATCAGGTCAGGTCTATGGATGGATCCAAATCGAACACCCTCATCTTCGTGTGACTCTCGTTTAGAGGAAATTTATACCCACTTCTTAGGCTCCCCACCTTAAATGGGATGGGCTCCACTTCGCAAATGAAATTCATAAAAGCCCGTTACAAGCACCTTTTGAGGAAAAACAGTTTTGATTTCTTGCTCATTTTTCGGATCTGATTGGAACAATTGAGAAGTAGGAAGACTTTGCCGATTCATATCATAATAGGTAGAATATTTATGTCCCAGCACATAAGATATGAATAATGAAACATGAGGAAGAGTATATCCGAACTCCCAACATCAATGATCATCTTTGCACTATCCAAATCGGGCATAGATTCAGAATAGAGCCTTCCGTCTCCTCCTCCTCCTTTCTGCCAACGTTGGCTCACGTTGCCACACAATCTAACAACAGCACAAACTTTCAATTTTGAAAGATGACCTTTATGTACAACCGTTTTTATCATTATGGGGGCGTTGTTTGGTTCACATTAAAGTTATTGCTATAATTTTACTTATCTTTTCTTGAAACTAATATGGCCTATATTTTAGAACATAAAGACATCCATTTTAGTTACTCGAGCTCCCTATTAGAATTCTTGTGATCTGTTGCAACCAACGTAAGTAATTCTCACATTATCACCTTAATTTAAACATCATGTGTTAAGCAAATATAAAAGGATTATTTGAAAGTTTCGGATCGAGAGATAGAATCTATAAAGAATAACCAATAATAAGAAGAAATATTTACCTTTGGTTTGTAAGATTAAAGTCTAGTGATGAAACCAACACCACCTTCGTCTAATTGGTCAAGCGGTGACATAAACTCGTATTTAGGTTTGTTGTGAATAGTATTATGTGTCTTAACTGGATATTAAAGTATAGTTAGCAAACGTGTGCTTGACCATTCGTGACTTTGTATGAGAAGTTGTTTGCAAATGTGTGGTTGGTGAAAACGATAGAATCAACCGTTTATAGTTTGTACAGTAAGATGACTTGTAAGACTTGTAATCCGACCAAACAAATTGACCAAATCAAACTGTCACATCAGCGTCAACTCAGCTTTCACTCTTTTAGACGAAACAATGACCAAACACTCATAATACAACCGAACAGATGACCGAACACTTTTTTTAAATTAAATTTTTATTAATTAAATTAAAACATTACAATGATTAAAATAAGACAACCGGTGTAATTTTAGTTTTGGCTACAATTATTATTATACAACATTTGGTAGTACGTTTTGGGAATCGTGAGTTTTTCACCAAGCCCGAGAAACAAATATAGGGAAATAGTTCATGAGTTATCGGTTCGTTGCAAAGTTAGTCCTTAATGACAAACTTTGCAACAGAACAATAACTCAATGACTATTTTCGTAAAAAATTTCACCAGCCCCGAGATAAGTACTATACGGAAATAGTTCTTTGGTTATCGTTTCGTTGCAAAGTTAGTCTTTAATAATGACACTATACGAAAATAGTCCTTAAGTTATCGTTCTGATGCAAAGTTAGTCTTTAACGTAAAATCTCACGCTCCGCAACAGAACGCAGGTTAAAAACCTCGTTAAAACTCAATACTAGTATATTAGTGGTCTATATTTACCCCCTGAATAAAACAGGCTAAAAAGACCAATAATGACCAATAAATACATAAAAATGCATTGTATTCGTTTGTATTGTGAATTGTGTCTTGCAGGTAACGAATATTGCACAAAAGGAAAAAACGAAGCAAAACGGACAAAACTGAGCACGAGAATAAAAATAGTACAAGAAATCGAAGCTGAAGTCGAATTTATCTTAAGTCTAAACCAAATCCAATCCCATTAAACATTTAACCTAAAAAGAAACCCTAAAAACACTTACACCGTTAGTCCTTATTGATTTACACCGTTAGTCCTAAAACTAACAACCCTCTTATAATCCCCTTAACCACCGTTAACCCTTTAATCTTATAAACCCTTACCCGACCCAAAATCCTAATACTAAGCCCAAGTCCAAAAACAGGGTCAATGGTCAACACCCAAAATCATAGTTACTCTTGCTCCTCCACTTTTCCCTCCCTCTCATTTTCACCATTAACAAACACCAGGGTAAATCACCCTAATCCCACGCATCAATATGCTTCTAGAAGACCATATCCCTAACACCCTCTGACACCCCACTTATCCACGCTGGCGATCCCAGAGGCGCTCATTGGTGGATGTGACGTGCACACAATCCAAGGGTCCACGATTGATGGAAATGTGGCGGTTTGGATTTGAAGGTCAGGATCAATTGCTTGGAGAACACTCCTCAAGCCTCTCACAGAAGAAACACACCTAAGCCTCATGGCTTCTCTATAAATAGAATAGGATTTCTTCATTTTTAATCATCTAGGAGTAGGGTAATTTAGTGTAGTGTAGGTTCTTATTTCCCAGCTTATTAGTGCTTATTTTCATTACTGTCTTTTAAATTTTGTATTTCCTTTCAAGTAATGTAATTTTCAATAAGTGTTAATAAAATTAAAGTTTGCTTTAAATTCATGTTCAAATTTCTCGTTTGTACAATAATGTTGTTTATCAATAAGCTCTGATAAGCTAATAAGCTCATTTACTCCTGTCTCACTCAGTTAAGCTTTTTCAAAAGCTTAACTGAGTTTTCACTCTCAAATTCACTCAAATTAATTCAATTTACTTGAATAAGCCAAATGGGAAGATAAGCCAATTTTGGAAGGGCTTATAGGGCTTATTCTTAGCTTATTTCATAAGCTAGCTTGTAGATTGGCTCTATTTGAGCAATTAAGGTAACTGTTTAGCTGGGACAAAGGTACACTTTTCCTTTTCTTTCTTTTTAGCTTATTATCTATTCTGCTTATTGTCTGGTTTTTATTTCTGCTTATCTTGCTTATTCTGTCCTTAAGTAGTTTAATATACTTAGTTTAAAGTTTATGTATAGCTTGCTTTAAAATTTTATGTGTTATGTCTAATTTTAGTCAGAACTGCTCATTAGCTTATCTTATAAATAAGTGCTTATTTCTATTAAATGTTTGCTTATTTGTCTCCTATATGCCTAATGCTTGATCTGTTTTCAAGTTTTAATGATTTTTGAAATCTCTTTTAAGAATAAAAGAAATTTAAAAAAAATAAAGGGGTGTTTGGCACAAGCAGTTAAAACTGCTTGTGCTGATTTTTGTCATTAGATTAGGTTTAATTAGCTCAAATTAAGTCTTAGGTTTAGTTTAAATAAGCTTGATTAAGTTTTTTTTATTTTGTCTAAATTATTTTATCATTTATTCATGCCTGTTAGCCCCAAAGTTTATCAAACTGCTAATTGGATTGATCTCTTTAAAATGAATTTAAGCCATGGTTTTTAGGATCAAATGCAGTTTATTATGCTTCTGTTTTTGGTTGAAAGATTTTGATTTAGCATTTTAACCATTCTAGCTTTAATTAAAAGTAAAATTAGTCCTTTTATAGTCTTTTTGATGTTTCTATGTTAAATGTTGTTTGTTGTCATCCAGCTTATTTGGCTTCCTTATTTCCATTTCTTATTGCTTATTAGGTGTAGATCTGTTTTAATTTTGAGTCTTTTAGTCTTAAATTTAAGCTTCAAATAGTCACTTTAATTCAAAAATCCAAAAGCCAAAAGTAGAGTAGCTGTCATTTTCTCCTTGCTTTTTCCAGCTTATTTCTTAGGCTTATCTACTTAATTCCTGCTTATGTATTTCCTTTAGGTATAGGTATTCATCTGTTTTTGGTCAATAGCTTGTTCTGAGTGCTTAATTGTTCAAAAAGCTAGCTTAAACTTTGGTCGCAAGTCTTTTAAAATATGTCTTAGTGTCAAGCTGTCTTAAGGGCTTTAGATGATCTCCAGCTTAATCTTTATGCTTATTTCCTGTACATTAGTGCTTATTAGGACTAGGTATTAGTCTACTTTAGTTTTTTGAGTTTTTTCCATTTGCTTATGTAGTTAGAAAATTCCAAACAGTTTAAGGCTTAAGTCATATAAGCTTTTAAGGCAACTTGCCAATTTCATTTGCTTTTTCTGAGCTTATTATTAAGTTTCAATAATTGGCCCCTTTAGTAAATTTGCTTATTTACATGTTGTTTAGCTTTTCAAAAAGAAAAAAAAAAAAAAAGTTTCATAAAAAGAGAGGTCACAGGGGTCGAACTTGTGACCTCCCCTTTCATAGCCAATGTATCTAACACACACTCTCAACACCATCTACCCTTGGGACTTTTTCAAATATTATTTGCACAATTTAATTAATATAGTCATTTTCCAGTTTATGCTTATTTGCTTATTTTCCTGCTTATCCTTTTAGCACTTTTCATGTTTTATATTTTTCTTACATCCCTTATTCTTTAAAGTACTTTATGTAATTTTTTTAGAATTTTTATAAATTAGTTTAGTGTTTTTAATTAATTTTTTAGATTAAAATCATTTTTAATTAATAATAAATAAAATAAAAACCAAAAAAAATATAATTCTTTTTCTGAAAATTATTTGAAGTCATTTAGGATTTATAAAAAAATAAAAAATCATTTTTAGGGTTAAATTTTGATTTAGATGCTTAAATGTTGCGTTTTATTAATTCCCGTTTACATTTACGTGCTTAATTTCTTGAATGCTTTAATTGTCATAATTGTTTACTTACTTTTACATGTTTTTATGCGTTTTCATTAATAGAATTAGAAACCAAATCAAAATCTTTAAAACCATTCAAATCACGCGATCACGAACTTAACCTCGATTCTCAATTCGCACCTCGTCGGGATACGACTCGAGAAGGTTTTGAATTTTGATTTGGATAAAAGTAATCTTCTAGAACCCTCGCGAAATACTTATTACTATACTATTATTGACTTATCCTTACACTATATTTTACGTATACGTATTGGGAGGAATCAATTTTTGGCGCCACTGCCGGGGAGGTGTGTTACGATTATCGTGTTTCGTTCAAAGATTAGTGTTTGAAGACCCTTCCTCGTGAAGTTATCGCTTTCAATTGTGAATATTTTCTTTTTATTATAAAACTATAAAAATCCAAAAATATTTTACTTTCTTATTTTTATTATTTCTTTTCCTTATGTATTATTTTAAAAATCTAAAAATATTCTTCTCTATCCTCTTGAATATCGTTTAAGTCTTATCCTCTTACCCGTTTAATTCTTCGACATGTCTTATTATAACCATTTTGGTTGCTCGTGGTGTGGAGGTCCGTTTAACGGTGGAAATTGTCCAAGCTGTAGCATTGTAGGAGCCGAAAACGAGTTTGTCCATGACCCTAATCCTTTTCCTCATGATAATACACCCGACTTTTATGATCAACCTTCACATCCCTAGTTCGAGACATACTCGTGTGAGTTATGTGGGAACGATTCTCACTATGGTTAGGAACCGAGCTACAATCAAAACTTTAGTGATAATTATTGTCCACAAAATTCACTGAGTTTTCCACAACAATATCTTTGTTGTGAAAACTGTGGGGGTCCTCATGAAAGTTTTCAATGTCAACCGATGGATCAAAACTATTTTGAGCCTAATTATTCCGGTTTTGATCAACCTCCGCAGTATTCCATCGATCATCAGCCTCCAATTATAAATCAAGAGTGGATAAGTAAATTAAATAAAGAAATCATTGAAATTTTGCGACCTATGTTTGAAGAATTTCGTGAACGACAGCAGGCGGCTAATATAGATCAATCACCTCCTCGTGAAATGAGTCTCAAAGAAATGGAGGATCTAAAGCAGCATTATTTAGATGAAATGAAAAGTTTAAGTAATGACTTACAAATTAAAGATTATCGTAATGAGAAAATTGATATTCGTTTTAGAAGGGAATGTGAAGATATGATTGATGAGCTTAAAAGTAAATTCAATGGAATGAGTATTGAGATTAGTAAAAAGAAAGAACTTCAGTATTTAGAGCAGGTGGCTAAACTCAGAACTTATACTATCGAGCCTTCGCGACATTTCAATTGTACTTGCTGTGATGACGATGATTACGAGGAGAGTACTATTCCTTTGAATGAAATTGATTCTCCGTCTAGCGAAATCACACCCGTTTTACCGACCTTGAAGCCCGAGGACTCACTCATCATGGGGAATGAGAAACTTAGCACTATTCCTGAAAAGGAATCAGACGAATTCATAAAGTCTAGTGTTGAGGAACTTGTTCCAATCCTAAGTGAGTCCGAGGATACTGTTGAGAGTGATAGTGATTGCGATTTAACTTCGTGTGATGATTTATCTCCCATTAACATTTATGAGGAACAATCCGTGACTTTATCTAACCCTCTCTTCGATTCAAATGATGATTTTACCTCTAGTGATGACGAGTCACTATCCGATGAGGACGTTCCGGAAGACAATTTTAAAATTTACTCGAACCCTCTTTTCGAATTCGATGACGAATACATCTCTAGTGACGTAAATCCTCTTTTTAATGAGGTGTTAGAGGACATCGAGTGCAAGGATTCTTATGATTCCAACCTTGATGAGTCAACTTTCCTAGTCACACCTCTTTCCGATTCTAATAAAGATGAGTGTTTCACTCCTAGTGATGACGTTGAGCGTTTACTTCACCATGATTCATCTATACCAATGATAAGTGTTGTTTCCATTCTCGAGGGCTTCACCAATGAACCTCCTCTCGAAGAGAATGACAATTTATTTGATTTGGAATCTAAAAAGAATGAATGGAAGAAGATTTTGTACGATGCTCCAATTGATGATGTGATCTTCGACCCAGGAGGCAATATTGATAAGACCAATGCTTTTCTGGACATTGATATTTCTACGGATATTGAAGACAAGTATCATTACTGGGAGGGAGATATTCTCTATCTTAAGAGCTTGCTTAGTAATGATACTATACTTACTCTCCCTCCGAAGGTGTTCCTAGATCATAACCCGAGAAGTTTAGGTGATATTAATGATTTGAAGATTATGGTCAAAATTTTTGACCACGGGATTCATGAGAATTTTTTTTTTCTTACATATGTGAGCTTACCCTTTGAGGATCGCCATTATCTTTTCTTCACATATGTTATCCGATTTTTTTTCCTTATTTCACCTATCCAGTGGATTCTTTTCTTCCTCTCTCCTCCGGGAGTGAGTATATCATTTTTGACCCCGGCATCTCCGCTTTTCATTTTTCTTCTCTAAAGTCGGTGGCATATGAATGTCCAATGGAAGTTTGCTCTTCCACGTGTTTCGTCCCTACTATTAGAATGATATAGGGTGAGTCAAGCTAGAGACTCGCACAAAAACAAGCGCTTCGTGGGTGGCAACCCATGCTTATCCTTAGTAGTAGTATATATATTGAATAAGTGTGATGTGAGGAGGCTCGCCTCTTCCTTTCTCGTGTTTCGTGTTTTGTGGTTTATGTACAAGATTTCCCCGGATTATGAAGACTCTCGTGCTCGTGGTTTTGTCCATCGTCTACTCGATCTTCAATCCTTCGCATGCTTATACGGGAATCCGATACCCGAGATCTTATTGATTTAATGTTTATCTATTAAGCATACTTAATAAACGGCTTTAGATTTGCGTAGAAACCCCCTTACTATTTGGATTATGCCTTGAAATTAGTATGGGGGTGACAGTCTCACATTGAGGACAATGTGTAGTTCTAGTATGGGGGGGGGATCTTTCGATTCGATTTTACTTGCATTTGCCTTGACTTCGCGTAACCCCGTTTTTCCACCAAAAATAGCAAAAATATGAAAATTTTCAAAATTTTCAAAAAGAGAATAAGTGTTTTGACACATAGTTTTGTTTTTTAGGAATAAATTTTGACTTGATCAAGCATGTTGCGCTCTAGCTTGCCTCTTAACTTATATAAATTAAAGCTTTTGCTAGTCTTTTATACAAGAAGCTTTAAAACGCGAATTCTAGCTTGAAAAAGCCAAGAGTTTTGCAAGCTTCCATGTTAAACTTTAAATATGCTAAGCTTATTTTTATTAGACTAAGCATTCACGGATCTTTTTATTAAAGATTTTAAATTTTCGAAGAACAAAATATGATAGAGTTTTATATAAGTTAGATGTTAAACATAGGGTAGTTGGAACTCCTTAAGGCTCATAAAGGTTAATTGTGGCTTTTTGCTCCCACCAGCTTAATAAACGTTATATAATTGTTGAATAAATAAAGTTACTTTAGGTTTTTGTGATTCTTAGTTTAAATCACTTCGTATAGATTCCTTCTGGTGAAGAAGTTAAGGTAACACATTGGAGGTTTTGACAGGTTGTTGGAAATAGGCTACCGATTCTTGACGGTCGCTACCGTTGTCTAGGTAGTTAAAAGACAACAGGACTTGAAATTTGGCTATAATAATAATTGTGTAATTAAACTGCAGCGAAATAAGGACCATACCTTGCCGCTCAAACCGACGTGGTAGTCGTTTAAAGGGATGAGGTGTAATAATAAATATTAAAATCTCGGTGGGGCTGATAATCGTTTTAATGCCTCTTGCCTCGGCTCACAACGATGTGGCAGTCTTCTAAATAAGGCACATAGTAATAATCCGAGACTGATAAAAGTTTGCTACATCTTGCCGACTCACAACCGATGTTGCAGCGTTCAAAAAGGTCGAGGATCTCCTGGTCGAAAAAAGACTCCTGGATCATGGTCGGCTCGCATACCGATGTGACAGTTGTTTAAAGGACCGGGAGGTTAATAATGGTGCTATAATAATAAATAAGAATAAAGCTAAATTTTTGACTCCGGGGTTATCTATTAAATGCCTCATCTCTGGAATCGTAGTTGCGTTGTTTGGATAAAATAAAATGATAACCCTAAATCATTGCTAATTTAGACCTTAATGTGGACCTTATTCCTCACTTTATCGTCTCTTAGGAATGCGATTTTTAACTAATTAATGGTTTTAAAACAGGGACATTTATATTAATAAGGACATAATTTATTTGTCATTAATAGTAATAATAATAAAATCTTTAGAGGAAATTAGAAATAAGGAGTGAAAAAGTAGTACGGTACACAATTAACATTTTATGGAGTAGTGTTCGCATCTAATCTTACATTTGGGTGATTTCATTTTAAGCTTAGTTTGAGGATTGTGAAAATCAAGGATGATGAACTCCCGTTCTTAAAGCCTTTTAAATAAATGTTATAAAAGAAAAAAAATTATCTTAGTTTTTATCTATTATTAATAAGTGGTTAAAACGGGGGCGCTTTCGAAATAAATGATTTTTGAACCTTCTTAATGAACCTTTTCTGTTCTTGTTTGATTGTGAGGGGTCATAAGTTAAAGGGGGATTAAATTATTTATTTCTGGGCTTGTTTTATAAATATTGCGTGTGGGACCAGCAATGGCTTAGTGTGGGAGAATTTGATGTGTGCTAAAACACACATCATTTGTACCCCGTAAAACACTATTAATCGGACTAAAAATGCTAAAATATGATAAATATTATTGCAAATATGTTTGGTTTGTGTTTTTATGTTTTGCAGGTATAAGAGATTGAAAATAAAGCAAAAACGGTGACTTTTAGTTAAGATTTAAAGATGTTTACGCGTTTTTTAAGATCAAGACGAAGTCGTTAATATTTTTCGAGCATGCCATTTGAAAGAGCACGAGATTACGGTTCCAACGGTGCCTTCACTTCTTATTGGGCCGGTCCGACACCATTTATATGGGTCGGACCGACCCATTCCTATTATTAATAAAAGTGCAGCCCATTGCTTGAATTTATTACTTGCTCAGTAAGAATGGTGAAACCAAGCCCAATACTAACTGTAAATGAGGCCCAGTTATAGAAATGAAGAAATGGAGGCCTAGGAAGGAAGTAAAAGAAAAAGCCCGCTTATACTTAACGCAAGTGGAGAGAAGCAGACGTGACATCTTATCTTTATATATCTCCTTTATTTTTTCTGGATCGCATATCATTTTCTAGTTTTATTTTGTTACTAGTAGATGTAGGATAGGTAGAATAGGATATAAATAGATTAGTATTCGTGTCATGTTTTTGGAGAGCTTCAGATTTAGTTTTTTATGTAATAGCATTAGATTTTGTTTTGTTGAAAGAATACGCAAAAGGGGGTCTGAATGGAATTCATTATATGATATCAGCGGCAATTTTGGTTTTTGTCTTATCCTTCTTTTTCATTTAATTAGATAGAATAGATGGCGATCAATGGTTAATTAGATGGCTTTATCATTTGAGCTTATTCGGATATAGCTTTTGGATGTGGGTTTAAAGCTTGATGAGATTGGTATTTTGGTATTGTTGAAAGCTATTATGTCGTCTCGCTCCTTACTCGTATACGAGTGACTTCTATTCCTTTTTTCATTTATTTCTCCTTTTTTTTTGCCATGCTTAGCTAGTTGTTATTATTGTTGTTTTTTATTCGTTGCTCTATAGTGTAGTTATGTTGGTTTAGCGGTAGTTTAATATATGCTTGTTAAGTGAGTTTCGATTAGGAGTTAAATGTGGAATTAAAAAGTAAAAATTGTTGATTAATTAATTTTTGGATTATTTAGCATTTCTTAATTGAATATTTCAAAGGGCACCAATGCGGAGAAGTATATCAACATCAAATCTAGTAATTATTACTTGATAAGGATATTGTTTTCAAATAGACCTACGTGTGAGAAAATAATACTTTTAGGGGTGTTAATTCGTCTTCATTTAATGGTAATTTGTACAAGATAAAGACTTGTTTATCAATATAAAACCAACGTTGTGAGGAAAACGGTTTTTAATCGAGTACCAATTCTTTTTTATCTCTTTATTTCACATTTAAATAATCTTTTCGCCTCACTTGACAGATATCCGTTTTTGTTATATTTTAGTATTATTTAGCTTTTATGATAATTAGTATAATCCAAAACAACCTAAACGTTATTCAGCATCAATTAGAAACATCAACGTAAAATCTAAAATTCATCTCGTTGGGGATACGACATCCTGAAGGATAAAACTATTACTTTTCTAAAGTAATTTTGATACTCGATACGGGATACTTTCTGGACTATGTACTTATGTTTTTGTTATTTGGGAATATAATTTTTATATTACTATATTATCGAATCAAAGATCACAATGAGGGATTGCTGGGACATTGTAAGACTAACATTCACTGGGGGGGGTGGGGGGGGGGGTGGGGGGGGGGGGGGGGGGGGGGGGGGGTATCCAGTGATGAACGCACAAACCCTCCTAGCCACTCCAAAATCTCTCAAAAGATTTCTGCTTTTTCTTTTCACAGAGGTTACACGCATTTCTATCAACTTTCTCACTCCGAGTTAGTTGGTATTGAAAAGGTGGCAGTCTGCTCCAGCCTCCGATCACTAAAACCAAAGTGCATTATTGAGTCTAGAGCCAAAAGAGATCATCCATAAATCTCATTAGGACACTTGTTAAAATTATGCTTGCTATTTCACACAATATGAATAACTAGAAATATATAAAGATTCCTACGCATTATCCTTGTGATTTTGCCATAACATCAGAGTGATACTCAAGTAATCACAGTGAAGATGGAAATCCTGCTTGAGCCAACATCAAACAGGCTCTTGGTAGGTGACTTGTGCGATTCAAATGAATCAAACTTGTGACAACTGGAAAGAAACGATGGTGCGATTCCAAGTGAATCAAACTTGTTCCAGTATATGAATTAACAGTTGATGATGAATTTTGAATTGCTTAAAACTCTCTTATCGTGTTGTTTGCTTTAAGACGTTCCGATAATGAGAACATGCTGAGTACGATGAATCTAATACACGTGCGTTAGAAAAATTCAACACTCCAAGCTGGAAATCCTGTCATGGAGATTCTTCTTAAATTGAATCTACCTGATCACAGGTCAATCCTCACGGATTCGAAGGTTACTCCAACCAAACACGGGCAAATGACAAAGCCATATTCGTCCCCCCGCTTTATTGCTAACTGTTTTAATGCAGGAAACTTAAAGATGGAGGTGTACCTGATTCCAGCTGACTCACAAGATTCATAGCCACATGCTCATATCCGACCGACAATCATAAAGACATCTTGAAAGCTCAAGTACATGTTATAAGACTTCTGCTACTCTGATACCGTACGTCTTTCTTGAAGTGACGAAGTATTAAAGACAAAGAATTTCAAAGAAGTTTCCGTCACTTTGATACCGAACGTCTTTCTCGAAGTGTTAAAGTTAAAGAATTTCAAGAAAGATGCAACATTAAAGTTTTTCAAGTCAACAAATCAAGAAAGGTATGAGCATGTCGATCCAGAAGTCACAAGTTCACAAGATGGCAAAGTTACAAGATGGCGAAACGAGATTATGCATGGTTGATGATCTCAAAGTGCTCAAGATCACACTATCATAAACAAATTAAGATAAAGGAACAAGCTCGAGCCTAAATTCAAAGATCACTACAACAATTCACAAGTTATAGATTGAAGTTAAAGACTACGAGCTGAGGACTAAAGATAAAGCATAGTATGCTAGAATTATATTCTTTGTAAATTGGAGTGACCTCCCTTAGGGGGAGATTGTTAGGATCAAGAAAAGTCTCGGTCACTTCCAATATTTACTAGTCAAAGCCCGTAGTTAGATATATTAAACATATTAAGCTAATATGGCCCAAGGCCCATGGTAAGCCCATCAATAGGCTCATGGCCGACCACTTTGTATGTATAAATACCATCTCCATGCCTTAGAGAGGGTGTTGGTTGGTTTTGTATTCTCATTTCACTTATGAATTACATGTTTCTTACTTTCCCTCTCTAGAATACATCCTTCCTTCCACTCTCTCTCACTAAGTTCCTTCCCATCTCATATCAAAGATTACTTGTATTCTTCAAGCAGGATAAACTATAATTAATTTTTGGCTTTTATAAAATGTTACAAATGTGTATTCTTATATATTAAATGGCGAACTTGACGTAAACATTATTTTGACTTATAAAACTAAAACGCAAACTATTAGGTGGTGATATAACATTATAAAATACATCATTTCATTTTATTTTGCTTGCATTATTCTAAATCGAAATATAATTAAATAGGTTGCATACCAGACAAATTCTCACGATTTCCTTTGTTGATTTCCCTAAAATCAATACATTTTATTTGAGGTGAGTTTATAGCCCCGTTTTACTTGTTTACAATTACTTTATAAATCTCAGGGTGAGATACATTGCTTATTTTTACTTATGGATGCAAATACTTTGCTTTCTTTCAAATGATTTCGAATTAGCCTAAGTAGCAATAATCCATTATGCCCGAATTATCATTAACTGTTAATTACATTGTGTAAGCGCGAGTGCTATAAGTAGATCTATTAGGATTGACATCCCCGTCCATGATTGGTGCCAACTAGGCCAACAGACGTATACCATGTCGGACTGCGGGTGTCTCACTTTGGACACTCCTTATGGTACTTTGATTGCATTAAATTGCATACATAACTTTGTCTAGTTTCGGTGTCATGAGCTTAGTGCAATCGTAATTACTTTTCTGAATATTGTATACCAAACAATAATTACTTGAAATCTTGCAGTCCAACCTTATTACTTACATAAACCTATGAACTCACCTACTTTATGTTGACATTTTAAGCATGTATTTCTCAGGTGTTTAGCCGTTATGACGTATTTGAAGTGCATCGGAGTCATCATACATCAAGACAACTTTTTCATGGACTTTTCATACTCTACTTAATCCTCGTTGTATTTCAAACTATGAGTTCTGTTTGATGCAAACTCATGGGACCACTGGTTAAAACCTATTTATTTCAATGAGACAACAAGGTTATCTTTTAAATGACTCATTTAGAGGTCGTTCTCTTATATCATGTGCTATTGTATTATGAAGTAATGCCCCCGGTTACCTATTTCGCTGCCATATATTTTGAGGGTGTTACAGTTTGTATTTGTGAGATCACTTAATTTGCACAAACATAATCTCGATAGCTACCATATACTTGTACAAGACACATAAACATGACCGTTGTGGCGTATTGTAACACCCCCATTTTCACATATAGCAGCGGAAGCTAATCTGGGGTATTACTTCAAGGTACAACAGTCATAATCATAGAAAACGAATCAAAAAGAGTCGTTTTTGAAAATAAGTTATCATTCATTATTTCTTCAGAGTTTTTACAAACGAGAGGTTCCCAAAATCTATACAATAAAGTTTGAATGATAACGGTTTTTCCATCTTCATGTCCTCGCCACTCCGTGCCATTAGTTACCTGAGATAAAACATGCTAAAAAGTCAACACAAAGGTTGAGTGAAATCCATAGGTTTAAGTTTAATAATTTGAATGCAAGTGCGATATTGGGCTACGTTGATATACACCCGTTATTGAAAACATATTTATTATTGCCATTAGCTCATGAATCCGAAGCCTTAGGGTATGGTGATACGTTATAGCCCCTGTGGGTACCTTTGCCAAAATACCCGCGTGATTTCTAATGATGTGCAATTGGTTACACGTAACTGGGTACACCAACGGGGAGTCCAGCCCAAATAGATCTATTCACATCATTCGCGCTTACTACGGAGAGTAATTAACGGTTCATGATTATGGGGACTTAAAGGCAAAGCAGTTACTTAGGCAATAGTAAATTAAAATAGCATACAAAAATAATTGCATTCATGTTTATAGCATGTATCCCCCTCGCGGGTTTATAAAAAGATTGAAATGCGAGGCTATGAACTCACCTGAACAGTTATAGGGAAATTGATAGCAATGTATATGAAATGAATAGTAACGGCTTCGTCACGGGCAACCTGGGGTAATATGGCAAGTCTTAGTTTGATTGAATATGTAAGATTTTACATTGATGTTGGTTTTGATATAAAAATTATCATAACACCGTTCGGGCCATCATAATTCAGAAGTCATTCAGTAAACGTTTGAGGAGCTAGGGCACTTTAAATCGTAAACCCAACAACTCAGTCAGAACGTAATACCAAGATGAAACTCCTTAATATGAAGCTCCCTAGTATTGTGGTATGATATAGATCCGGGACATGATTTTTGAAAGCACATCGATAATGAATGATATAATAGTTATAACATAAGTGGTTTTAAGCATTTTATTCAATATCTGGAAATGTTAAGCACGTCAAGCGTTAATTAAAGTTATGTCTGGTAATGTTTTGAATATGATTTTATACTTTTTCAAAATGTTACATTTTAGACCCTTGAGTTTGAAAAGTGGCAGAATATACCCTTGGAGTTTGTACTTTTACGACTTTGGTCCTTCAACTTTAAAAGATATACCAAGTAAACCTTGTACTTTGAAAAGTGACATAATATATCCCTGTAGTTATAACTTTGATAAAATGACATTTTTAGTCCTTTTAGTTATAAGTTTCCGAAAGTTACGATATATACCCCTTGCATGGATTATAATTACAAAACATGTCCAAATTGCCATGCAAGCTTATTTTAACATTTCAATAGACATTTATAAGTTATAATAAACTAAAATATGAAGATTTAACACAACGCAAGTTTAAATTAATGATTCGTTAAGCTAGGAAGCAAAACGGGTCATATTAGGGTTTTAAAATGAAAACACGCAGGTTTTAAGCTCAAATTCTTTCCTGACTTATCAAAACACTTATTTTAATGTTAGTTAAGCTTATTGGGATAGATTATAACAATAGTTTACAAGCTTAGCTTATAGATTAAGCAAAAACATGAAATTAGGGTTTCGGGTGTATAGTTTTGGATCAAAAAGGTATAACACATATGTTTTTGAGTTCAAAGCTTTATATTATGATTTTAGCATGATCATATGAACGTTATAAAGGTATTAATATAGAATATAAGCTTAGAGAACCTGGTCTTGAGCTTATAGCTTAGAAATGGGTCAGAATCGGAACTTTTAGTTTTGTACGCCTAGAATAATGACTCCAGGGCTTTGTTTCTTGGTTTCTTTTGCTTCCTTTATGACTTGAGCCTTATTAAGATCACTTATGATCCTATTAGAGAAATTATTGCTTCTATGTAAGGTTATAGAGAGGAAGTGGGGGATGAAGAAAAATGAATTGATTTAGGTTCTTATTTATAGTCATTTGAAATCCTTAAGGCTTAACGGTATGATTGAAATAGAGATGGTGGCATGTATACATGCTAGGTAGAGATGTGGGAGAAGCTAGTTAGATGTGATGTGATAAGCTAGAAATTGCTTTGGTGTGGTTTATTGTCTTGGTGACGCGCGGCCTGAAAGTAAGCAAAAGAGAGGCCCTGTGCTCTCTATTTTGACCAAGGAATTATCTAAGTAGGTGACTAATTACTTACGGGATTATAGAAAGAGGTTCACGAAGTTATTTGGCACTTGGAATGGTTTGAAATGGGTCAAAATTGATGGTGAAGGAGTTCGGGCTGTTTTGGGGTTCGACTAGGGTTTCATAAGTTTTCAAGCCTTTATTTCGTGTATAAATGATTAAGGATAGTTAATATATGTAGCCAAGGTCTGATATAGGAAGGATTAGCAAAGATTAGCAATTGGTTTGGGTTAAAACGGATTAGAATTGAAGAAATGAGGTTACAGGTTTGATTAGGGCACGTTTAGGGTTTTCTTGACTTTCTTGGTTTATATTTTGCATACTTTTGATTAGGAATGATGGAATACAGATCCTAGGGCTTATATAAAGTATTATCAATGAATTTTGGTCGTTGGTTTAAGTTAAAATAGATTGAAATTGAAAGAATAAGCCGTGGCTTGGAATTAGGGTTCATATAAGGCTTTTAGGGTTTTCTAGCTTTGTAATTCTCGTACATTGTTGAAGAAAGGATGGTTAATGATAGATAAAGGTTTGTAAACTCATTTTATGGGTTTACAATGACTCTTGGTTGCTTACTTGAGAATGGGTCTGAAAATGAGTAAATGGGTCAAAATTATAATTAGGGTACAATTAAGGTTTTCTGGATTCGTTTCTTGGATAATTGAGGTAGAATGATGAAATGATAATGGAATATGATTGAGGATGTTGTAATTTATGTTATTATAACTTATTTAAGTATTGGTTTAGGTTTACAATGGATAAAAATCAAGAAACGGGTTCATTGTTTAGAATTTAGTTTGGTTTTAGGGTTTAGGGTTTGAATTAAGGTTTGAGTTTAAAAAGATGTATAAAAAGCTTATGAAATTGATAATGGGTTTAAACCTTGTAAAATAAGTGTAGTAGTAGCTTAAGTGGTGATGAAGAAATTAGAATGAAACGGAGGTAAAACAGGCATTTTAGAGATCATGCGTATTGGACTTGTACATTGAGCTTTTAGAGACTTGTACTTTGAGTTGAAGGATTTTATATTTCAACCATGAGATCTTTATTGCTTGTACATATGCTTTGTATTTGGCAATTCACTTTAGTGGTATAACCCTTCATGTGATTAGGGTTTAGGGCATCCGATATGTTTAAAGCCCGTTTTAAATATGATGTTGCAAATGTTTTAACCTTATAGGAATAATGGCCACTTGTATTAATGATATTATGATTTGAATTTGACATGTTATGATATTTGCTTGACTATATGAAGACAGGATTGCCATAGATAAAGTTGTGTGAGCTCGTCTACATTTTAGTTATGCAAGTTACATGACTACGAGATATTGACAATACAATTAATTGTAAATAAAGGCAAAAATTTCCCGTTTAATTGTGTAAATAGTAAAATAAGGTTGATGATAAATTCTTGGGTTGTTATATTGAGTAGACAATTAAATGATCAAAATAGTCAAAACTTATATTAAATTACCTTTATATGATTAAGTAGCGGTAATCCTGAGGTACGCGTTAGAGATCAAAAAGAAGTAGTCTTATATATGTGGGTATTCTCATATATTTCCGTATGATGGCTCAAGGGAGTAATGAGAAATCAGGAAGTACGCAATAATCGGGAGGTGGTCAATATTTTATATACTGACCGATATAAGGTAAATAGTAAGACGTCATAAGATAGACGTAAGAGAGCAAAATCATGGCCAAGTGTTAAATACTCATTATCCATGTAATAGTAATAGAGATGCAAAAGAGAGCTTATAATGGATCAGGGCGGTATGCGCCCGCAGAATATCTTTTTAGGCGAGGAAGGATTATGCATTTTGAAAATGAAGAAAGAAAGAGCTTTAAGGAAAATTTGGTTCTAGACTAGGTTTTGTAAAAATGAACCATTTCCCTATACCTTGGCTCTTGTTACCAATTGTAACACCCCCAAAATCGGGTAGCAGCGGAATGGTAACAATGGGGTGTCACGTCATAGTACAATAATCAAGATATAGGAAACGACCTCAAATGGACGTTTAAAATAAGGTTTCATTCGATGCCTTTACAAAAATATCAAAAGTTTTACTTTAGCCCCATAATTTTAAGAGTCCTTAAACATTCAACATAGATTTGTTCAACTAAAGCTTCTATATTTCAAAAGATGACATATGTTTTTAAAAGTTAAAGGTTCATCAAATATAAAATAATCAGAATCTCTTCGGCTCGATATCCAACGCAACTCCCACTCAAACTTCATACCTTAGGACCTAAAATTAAACATGCTAAAAGTCAACGCAAAGGTTGAGTGAATTCATAGGTTTATCAGTAAAAGAGTGGACCACAAGATTTAAGTAATTGTAGACTATGTACGTATTCCATAGTCCAAAACATATATTATGAGAGGGAGTTGGTGTTGCCAGACATCCATGTATTTTTCTCTTAGAGTTCGTGCGGCCAGACACCCAGGTATTATTCTCTTAGAGAGGGCGTTCGTGTTGCCAGACATCCATGTTGCAAACACCCAAATATTATTTCAAAGGTAAATGCGTCCGTTTGACATGGCACAAGTTATTAAATACCCGAACGGGGATTGTCAGTCCCAATAGATCTATCCATAACACGCGCGCTTACTAAATTAGTAATTAACGGTTCATGATAAGTATGGACTTAAATGGCAATAAGGTAACTTAGGGCACTATATTCAAGCAATAATCTAGGATAGTATACAAAAATTTAAAACACTTGCGTTCAATGTAAAACAGTATGTTATTTTCACCCCGAGAGTTTGTAAAACAATCAAGTAGTAAAATGGGGCTATGAACTCACCTCGAGTGAATTGAATATCAAAGTATCACAGAAAATGCGTCACGATAATGACCGAAAGCAACCTAATTAAATATAGGTCGTATAAGTACTAAGCACTTTGATTAACTAATACCATATGTAATTCTATTATACTACATCTCCATATAAGTGCAATTAGTGAAAATCATATTTATAAGTTAAAAACGTTTATAAATAACATTTTAGTAAAATAGCGTAACTTTATCGTTTCAAGTCCGTTTTTTACGTTTCTTATGTCCACACTTTCGTATTAAGATGTGTTATCAAATTTTATATTTCGTATTTTGAGTCTCTAGTGAATTGTTCTTTTTACGGTTCATGGACTATTTATAAAAATTAGTACTCGTAAATCCGTAAACGTCGTATTTTATTCGTTTTACTTTATTTTTAGTGATTCTTTTCATAGCACATCTTCGCAATTAAAAGTTAATCTAAATAATGATGTTTTTAAAATAATTGTATTGATGTGTACAATTAAACTTTTATATAATTATCATTATAAAACTTATTTATTACTTTAAACTTGCGAAATTCATATCTCTTCGTTATTGATCCTAATATTAAGATTCTTATTGTTTTGAATCCTAAAATATGTAATTTTAAGAGAAAAAAACAACCATTTATATCATTTAAAGTCATAATTGTTTCTTTAAAATTTATTTTATAACGGCGTTTATTTCGCGTAAATTGTAATTATGTATCTCCTTCGTTATAACTCGGTTTTTAGATTTCTACCTTTTTGGAATCCTCATGACATGTAGTATTTTATAAAAATATAAAATGAAGGCTTTATATTTCGAATTCAAACAGCAACTTTTGATATTTTTGGTAAAATATGTTTAAACTTTTTTTATAACTTTTTTAGTTTAGCACACTAGTTACAAGTCCATTACAACACTTAATATCACATGTCTCACATACTTAAGGTTGTTACTCCATCATTTGTCTAAATATTATCCAAGAATCACAAGATCTATAAGTCTACATACTTATTTGTTCATAAACTTTAATAAGTACACTTTTTAGGTAACTTGTTTATATACACTTTTTATACATAAACCACACTTGTAAATTACTTATACTTCCATTCTCACATGATATTAACATCCATATAACATATATAAAAGTATATTATACCATGATCATAAGTAAAAATCCATTTTACATGTAAATAAGTTTCCTAGATGGTGATTAACTACATAGCCATTATATAGACATAAAATCATGAATGTAAAGATTTTAAGGTTTTTAGGTAACCTTAGTATGATGTATGGTGATGAACAATAATGTCTAAACCCTTATTTCGCAAACAAACCCTAGCTTCTAAGTCTTAGAAATCCCTAAGTCCAAGTAAACCCTAATCTTGAACCTTCTTGCTTTAACACTTGTAAACCCTAAACCAAACCTTCTAAACACCTTAGTATATCTTAGATATGTTGTAAGAATACTTGAATGTTTGGTAAATAAAAGTTTATGGATTGTTTAGGTGTGTTTATGTTGTGCCGTGTGTAGGGAGGGAGGTGCAAGAGAGTTTTTGTGATGTTTTTACTAAAGAGAAGTGTTGTATGTTTTTCTATCTAGTCACAAGCCTTATATAGATCTTTGAGTAGTCCAAAACTTCTATTAGAAGTGGTCAAGATTCAAAGAGACAATGGGAGGGAATTAAGGAAGTATTTGGTCAATTTCTAATGATGTACTCCTAAGGTTTAATGGGAAGAGTTTGTACAAGACTTTGTAAGGTTTTTGTAAGCTCAATGTCCCCTAAGGACATATATTGCACCGAATTTTTAAGGAGGAGGGGGAGTACAAGTTGGTTTAAATTATATAATTTTGTAGTATTGGGTATAATTGTTGGTATTTGGTTGAGTATAGATAGGTATTGGTGCTTCCTGGTATGCCTAAATGTATTTAATTGCGAAACGTAAACGTTTTATGTGACCAATAAAAATAAAATATAAAAAGTTGATTATTACTTTCAAAAAAATAATATATTGCTTGCTTGAAGTAAATTTTAATTTGTTTGGTGCCCGTTTACGTTGATAGATGTTTGATTTTTTATTTACGTCGATTTTAACTTCACAATTAAAATTAATAATCAAAAGCGTAAAAGTTTAAAATAAATATTTGAATATTTATTGACGGTAACAATGTCAAAAAAATGAATTGTTACATCAGAGGATAGCCACTACTTTAGATGTTAACAGCGTCATTAAAGACTATGATAGCTGGAATACAGTTTTAAACAGATTCTGAGGTCCATGAACGTCGTTCAATCATACTAGATCTTACCATACTTAGCAGTTTCCCAGTTATACACCTTACCACACCTATGAGTTTTTCTTCCTCAAGCCATAATACTCCTCCATAGTAATGTTGGGGTCGTCCAAATTAACTTGTATTAAAATAGCTAGGTAAGAAAACGATCAAATAGCCTGATACGCCGTATTCAGTAAACTAAATACGCCGTATTGGTGATAGAGTCGAATATGGTGTATTGGTTTGGAAAACATTTATACCCATAATATCCAATAAAATTAGAATAAACCCGTATTCAGTATTCCTCTCAATATACAGTAACACTGTAATAAAGCAGAAAACACACATACACACATATTGCAAAATATACAATGCAGAAAATTAAACACACAAATACGCAAATTAATCTAAGCTAAACTAAAGTAAAATACTAATAAAAACAAGAATTAAAAAACTTCACTCCCCGGCAACGACGCTAAAAACTTGATGTGCTGTCGTCTAGGGTCAATTTGATGATTACCAAGTTTTAAATTTATATTTAGCCGACTTATCCTAAAACAACACTTTAACGGGCAGTGTACCCGATCGGGTAGAGTTTCATGATAAGTAGGGTGTCGAACACTAAGAGCGAGGTTGTTAACCTTATATTCTATCAGTATTTTAATTACTCTAATTAAGATCATTCTAATTACTTGTTTAAACCTATGCTATAAATACTGTTCTAATGGTAAATGGGGTTTTCACAGCCTGAGAGACTTGCAACGAGTTTTTAGTGGTGACAATAATCAATTCTAAAAACAATAAACAGTCAAGAAAACAATCCGAAGATAAAAGAGCGGTACAAGCCAAATGAGAGAAAACCGTATTAGCCATATTAAATCCAATTAAACGTTGGTTTGTTTATTTAGTGCAAAGATTTCTTATCTCGAAGCGGCATATCTTTCTTAAGACTTAGGCGGGACATCATCCTAAGCCTTAGACATGTTGAATACTGTCACAATTAACGTATCCGCATAAAGCATCCTTTTAGTTTAATTATAATCTATCTAGGGATTAAAGCAATGGTGATCTTGTCAAACCCTACCCATCGGGACTTTACCCACTTACTGTTTGACGGTATTTTATATACTGGTAGTTCACTATTCAAATCTTTATCAATTAATTAAGAACATACTTGTTGAAACATTACGTGTCACTTGTCGATTCAACTAAGCTCATAATTTATAGACAAAGACAGAACGTTATTTGTGATCCTATTGGTCTAGTAATATATAACACAATATGGAGAGCTATCCCAATATCTAGTTCACTTGTTAGGCGTAACTAGACTCAGTTGAATGATAGGTCGCATATTCAAACACGTAGACAAGTATCATGTGATAAACAAATTAAACTTTTCAACGACAAATTAAGAAAATCGATTTAAACATACAGTACCAAACATTAAATCTTCAATAAGATGGGCTAATACCCTAGGGTATTAGACCATAACCATTGTAATTATACAAGCTGATCAAATTAACCAAGGTTAAACAAAACGTTTTACCAAACGATACCAAAAATAAATATTACAAGAGTACAGGAAGTTACACAGCGTATACTATGGAATAGATGAATTGGATGCTGATCTTTGTTGCTCTTTCTTTTTTAAAATAATCATCTTCTTAGTGAGTAGGGTATAGGAAGAATATGATTTTGCACACCGAAAACTCGTTTTTGAGTCTTCTATTTAATAGTGTCTGAAAAAAGACTAGATACTCGTATTGAGCTATGCCAATACGGCGTATTAGGGTGTTTTACTTGGAGTGCGAGCAAAGTTTATAATCAATCAAATATTCATTCCCAAAATATAATTATCTCAATATCTTTGAATGTCTATCCTGCTGGATACGACGTATGGTAGAAGAGTGATACGCCGTATTGGGAATTGGTCTTGTACATTTTCTTGTGAAGAGTTAGCACTGATACGCAAATAACACTTTTAAGCAATTAAGTACAAATTCTTGAAATAATAATATAAAAGTGGGTAACTTATTCGGGATAAATGATGGTATAAATGTAACGTTATTTGATGTCATCAGGCCCCTACTCTAAGAAACTCCCAATACGCCGTATTGAGCAATTCAATACGGTGTATCGACGAATTTCTAGACACTATAAATACAAAACCCTAAACGCGAGTTTAGAGTGTGCTTAATCATATTTTTAAAACCCTAACCATAAAAGTCGATTTTCAGAAGCCAAAAAGAGTAGTAAGGGTCAAGCAACTCATCTAATTCCATAGGAAACACCTTGTAATTCTCATACTCTTAATAATCGTTTGATTTTTGGTATCATTCGTTTAAATCAGTTAGGTTACCTTGGTTGTTTATTATCAATGTTGCAAAAATTAGCCTAGGCAGCCTTGTAATCGCCGATTCAAGCTCCATCGGACCATAACCCCTTGGAAGGCAAATCGAGTGAAAAAATCGGTCTGGTCAAAAATCCGTCAAATGCGGTAAACGACAAATTAGCCTAATCGGATCAACAAAAGTCAAACATTTTTTATTTACAATGTGACTTTGAATTGTTAACTGTTAACTTTTTATTATCTATTCTATGTTTTGAACAATGTCAACTTGAACTCATTCTAATTTTAGTGTATTAAAGTTTGTATCCATCTCATAACAAGTTAACGTTAATTTATATATAAAATTTGCAAAACCGATTAATCACGCCTAGACTGATTACAGGCTACAGGGTGGTGGACCGCCCAGCTAGCGACTCGCGATTTTTGCAACATTGTTCATTATTATGTTTGTATTCATTATAATGGTTATCGGCTAATACCTTTAGGTATTAGCCATGTTTATGAAGATTTAAATGGTTGGTTTGTTTATCTCGATTGCTTAATTTATCGTTGATTGTTGATTATTTTTATCAATTTTACCGTTTATGTGGCTTTTGTATGTGACCTGTTCAATCAACCGGAGTCTAGTGAAAACTGATCAATTAAGTCTAGATTTACCGGGATAGCTCTCCATATATCAATTTATATATCTAGAATCATAGGATCATAAATGAATGCCCTATCCGTGCCTTTGTTTTAATGAACAAGTTGGACTAGCAGGTGACCTGGGATCAATAAATGACTATCTGATTCCCTTGGTAAGGACTTGGACAATGGACTACTAGTATATAAATCATTGTTAAGCAGTAAGTTAGTTAAGTCTCGATGAGCTAGGGTTTAGTAAGATCACCATTACTAATATCTTAAGATATATTATAATCAACGAAAGCTTGCTTTATGCGGATGCGTTTAATTGTGACAGAATTAGCATGTCTAGGTTTTAGGAAGAAGTAACACCTAAATCTAGGAAAGAGATGTTGCTCGATATAAGTCGATCAT
Source organism: Tanacetum coccineum (assembly GCA_026074375.1). Classification (NCBI taxonomy): domain Eukaryota; kingdom Viridiplantae; phylum Streptophyta; class Magnoliopsida; order Asterales; family Asteraceae; genus Tanacetum; species Tanacetum coccineum. The sequence continues at coordinate 110,934 of BQNB010002913.1, forward strand.
TGCAATAAATAAACAAACCAGCATTTTAATTGGATTAATCATGGTTAATACAGTTTTCTTATAATAGGCTTGTTCGCTCTTTTATCTTCTGATTATTTGCATGCGTGTGTTTTGGTAGCAAAAGTAGATTTAAGTTACCACAAAACCTGTGGCAGCCTCTCAGACAAAAACCCCCTTATCCATTAGAATTAGATTTAGCATAGGTTTAACTTAGATTAGAACTAACTTAGATAACTAAAATACTAGTAGACTTAGGAATTAACACTCTCGCTCTTAGTGATCAACACCCTACTTACCAACGAAGCTACAACTGATCGGGTCCACTTCCCGTTAGTGTTGTTTTTAGGTGATGTCGGCAAAATATAAATGTAAAAGATGATAATAAATAAATACATACTGTAAGATGTTAGAAAAGAACGTTACCTGAGTGTATTTAACTGTTTATTAATAGCTCGTAGTTAATAGTTTAACGTATGACTTTCGGTAATTAACCGGGTACTAATACCCGATATATTGTAAGAACTATATATATTCCTCTTCCAACTTTGGAAGAGGGAGCTAGTCATTATTCATTTTCCATTTAAACACACTTGTTTCTCTCTCTAGAAAACCTCTCATGTGTTTCTCTCTCTAGAAACTAGCCAAATCCAAGAATCTATAAGATATACCACAATTGGTATCAGAGCTTATGGGATGATTAGATCGTGTGTAAGTGCGATTCTTTCTTGATTAGATCAAAAAGCGTGGCTTTTTAAGTTGGCAACTCTTATTTCTTAATTCTCTAGATTTTGAAAGTTGGTTAAGTTAAAGTTTGGGTGTTTTACTAGTTACTATAGGCCTTGTATACTGAGTTGTGCAAAAAAATAAAGAGAAACCGTTCAAAAGGGTGAGATTTATAGGTGTTTTTTGGATAAAACAACTCTTGTCTTCATGGAGAGTTGGCAGATTAATTCTTCGTGGCGAGTTGATTAAAACGGAATAATTTATATAGTAGGTGACCAACTGTCTGACACGGCGGGTTGCTTTCCATGGCGAGTTGCTAAGATTATAGGCAGCGAGTTATACAGGTTGAAGGCGGTTTGAATATTTTATTAGAAAAATACGAACAGAAGCTATGGCGGTTTGAAAACTTCACCCACCCCCCCGGCGGGTTGTTAAAAATTGTACAACACGGTGGTTTGACACACGACGATTTGATTCAGACAAGTGCGGTTGCAGAAGCAACGGGTTGCTTTACTACAACTGACGGCGGTTTGCTCATATTCTCGAGGTGTTTGGTACACTAAGGCGGCGAGTTGTGCGACTGTTTATGCAATTTGAAAGTTATTTAAACTTAGGACTTAATATTACTTAAACACGAAACACGTTAACCTCACCACTTTTAATGTTTACATCACTAGATCTTTGAATCGATCAAACATAATCATATCATAAATAGAAACAAGATGTCTATATGTCCATAAGAAAGATTCAGTGGTGCCACTTCGTGATACAACGCCCACGCCAATGCTTGATAGAACAGATTGTGAATCTTGGCAACAACGTATACGTCTGTACTCATTTGGGAAAGAATAATGGAGTGATTATAATGAAGTCCCATTAACGAAGGTCCATTTAAATATGGGCACGGTCTCGAGAGTTATTGCTAGCAATGAATTGAGGGTGCAGTTCAACAAGGTCATACTAGCTAGAGTCCTTAACGACCTTTCAGGTATTTTTTTGAAGAAAAGGAAAGAGTATAAAGCTGACATTCGTGCAACAAATATCCTACTTCACAAGGTATACCAAAAGAACAACTACTCATCTCATTACCACTATACTAGACGCCAAATACATTGGGACAATGGTGAAGATTATTCTGGAAGGTTCTGAGTTAACAAAGGATGAACGTGAATCACAGTTATACGATGAATTTGAACACTTCCGTCAAAACAAAGGAGAAACCATACACCCAGGGAGGCGGATACTATATTAGGGTTTAATGAATCTCATAAATGACATGAAAAAAAATCAAGATGACCATGCCCAGGATGCAGCTTGACTCTAAGTTTGTGAACAACATGTTACTTTTGTGTAGTAGATTCATACTGAAGTAAACTTGACAGAGTAATGAAGGAGTCTAATTTTGATCAGCTTTATGCCTATTTGAAACAACATGAGGTACATGCTAATGAGAACAGAACAATTATGGAAAGGTTACTTCAACCAACTAATGATCCTTTGGCACTAGTGTCAAATGCCTCAGTTCAGCAGTATCTCAACACAAATCATCCAGTCTCCTCATCCTCAATGATCCATCTCCTGCTTGACAACTTTCAACTGACCTCAGATAGAAGTTCTTCAACCAAAAACTGATTAAAAAAGCTTAGCCAACTCACTTTCCCTCCTCACTCAATCGTAACAAATCACAGCTCCTCAAACAAACAATCAACTTAGAACGTCGTCTAATGCAAGGAACAAAGCTACGGTTCAAGACGGCAGAGTTGTGATTCAAGATGTCTGTGGAAGATACAATGCGAATAATCAAGGAAGACCATTTCAGAGAAACAATGCAAGAGGAAATGTTGTAGCTTGGGAATGTAGAGGCATAACAGATTAGGCATTATTAATCCTGGTCAAAAGCAAAACCCATCAAGTTCTACAACTGTAACGACTAGGGCACATAGCAACGAGAATGTCCAAGGCAAACGACTTTAGGATTCATACTACTTCAAGGACAAGATGCTACTAATGCAATCCCAGGAGAATGGTGCAGTACTGGATGAAGAACATTCGTTGTTTCTTGCAGGAGAACAGGTTACCAACTTTAATGATGATGTGGATGATTCACCCCAGAATGATTGGCATCAAATGTGGATCATACTTTGAAGCTGATTAAATGTGATGCATTCGAACTCTGATTTGATTATGCTCCTAATGTATAGACCATGTTCATGAAAAATCTTTCATCTGAAAGATCCAATCTACGATGAAGTCGGCCATCACATGACTCGAATACTCCATTTTGAGGGTACAAGAATCCATGATACCTTTGTAGATCATATGGAAGACATCATGAGTTCACACGAGATGCAAAACGATGTATCAACACAACTACAGTTGTTGACACTAAAGCTGAATATAACGAGTATAGTAATATTATTCTGTATAATCAGTATCTGGAGAGACAAGCGAAGAAGAATGGTGTACAAAGTAATGTATCTTGTGTACAAAATGATGCATTAATGTCAACTATCAATGAAATGCATGAAGAGGGTGTACAAAGTAGATTAGAGGGTGTACAAAGTAGATTAGCAAATAAGCCAGACAAGGTAGTATGAATCATTTACCTCATGAACTTTGTGAGATATACAGGAACTGCGGGGAGTAATGAAAAATGGGCAAAGTTGAATTAACTGATAGAGAACGAAAAATTGATGAACAATGAGAATAATATCTCAACTAAATAGAAAGGTAACTCTTTTAAAATCAGAACTTCATCAGTACAATACTACTTAGTTTCTACCGTTGCCATTTAAAGTCAAAGACATAAGAGTAACCATTTTGAAAAAAGATTTTAAAAACAAAAATAAGACAAATTCCTTGAAGAGTTTTTAGACAAAAAAAGGCTAAAAGAAAAGGTTTGAAGATAGATTATACAACAAGATCAGTCTGTTCACACGGTTCACGATGTAATTAAACCAAAATCGTTTTGATGAAAAGAACAAGTCAGCAGCAATAGCTACAAAATCCCTTATATCACACTCGGCAAAGCAAGCTCAGTATGCCCTCTATAATGTCATAGTACTTGTCACGACCGAATCATGACACCCACTTTTGTACATGACTTCAGAGGAAACTCGGAGATAGCTTAGATAACAAGGAAAAAGAATGTTGTTTGAAAATGCAAAGCCACTAGTATGGACAATAAAGTTAGGATTAGCCCCCCCCCCCCCCCCCCACCCAGATTACTCGAAGGAGAACCTTCGTAATGGAAGAAATTTTTGATCAAATGAATAACGAAGTGGACAAGAATACTGTAGACAAGCAATGTGCTGAAATTGTAAAGAAAAACCTTCTCATTGAAAATGAGAATCTGATTGCTAATTGTTTGTCGACTCAACTGCTGTATGATGTGGAAAAATCACGTTGTCTAGATCTTGAAGCTGACATGTCTAAAGTTCATAATGAGTCAAAACATATTTCAAAACTTGAAGGGGAATACCTAAATTTGCAATTAAAGTATCAACATCTTCAAGAAAGTTTTGATAATAAAAAATCACACACAGTGCAGGAAGCTCCTGATTTTAACTCATTCTTTAAGATCAAGAATCTCGAACATCAGATTCAAGAAAAAGACAACGTGATTAGAAACTTGAAAGTTCTAGTCGCTAATGTGAATGACAGAAGTTGTGAGCCTTATAATGCTAAAGATGTCACTGCTCTTATTGAACAAAATGATTGCGTTAGAGTAGAACTAGAAAAGGTCAAACAACATTACAAGGAATTGTATGACTCAATTAAGATTACGCGTACTCACACGAGTGAAAAGACATCTACCATGTTAAATGAAATTGAGAGTCTAAAAGCTCAATTGCGAAGCAAAGAGTCTTGTTTCACTAGTGACTATGTCAAACCAAAAGTTCTTGCTCCTGGCATGTATGCCATTGACGTTAAACCCATCCCTCATCCCCTTAAGAACAATAGGAGTGCTCATTTAAACTATATCAGCCATCTTAAGGAGAGTGTAGAAACAGTTAGGGAGATTGTAGAGGAAGCTAGAGTAGTTAAACCACTGGATAATGCACTTAACTATGCTTGCCAATACACTAAGCTATCTCAGGAATTGTTAGAATATGTGATTGGCACTTGCCCAAAAAGTTTCAATGAAAGAGATAACAAGGCTCCCTCTACCCCTGTAACTAGGAAAAAGCAAGTTACTTTTAGTGATAAACCAGGAACTTCATCTAGCAACACACAGAAACACGAAGTGCACCAGAAAGTTCAACAGACTAATGTCCCTGTGATTCCTTCTACAGGAGTAAACGATTCCACTGAAGCAAGCGGATCAAAGCCTAGAAGCAACATAAAGAAAAATAGGATCATGCCTGCTAAGAAGGAGAATAAGAAGAAAGTAGAAGTACACCTTAGGACAAATAAGTCAGTATGGACAAAAGTGAATCGGATTGATTCTAGCATTAGCTCTAAGCGTGTTGTAATTAATTCGAATTCTGAATCTGTGTGCAAAATGTGTGACAAATGCTTAAACTCTGGAAATCATGAAATGTGTGTTGTTAATATTTTGAGTTCAGTAAATGCGACCCCAACTGTTAAACGTGTCTTGAATAAAGGGAAGCATATTTGGAAACCAAAAGGCAAGCTGACTGATAACAGGTTGAACAAGACCAAGTGGGTTTGGAAAGCAACAAAAAAACTATTTGTAGATATTGGTTATCAATGGAGACCCACAGGAAAGAAATTTGCCTTAGGAGAAATGTGCCCTTTAACTAAGCTTTCTGTGAAATGTTCTACTATATCTGCTAACCAACAGGTCCCCAACAAAAATTGGGGAACCGAAATTCCAAACTCTCCAAACTCGACTGTTTTCAAATGCAGGTCGTACAGGTCATCCTTTGGTATCTGGACTCAGGCTGTTCAAAACATATGACGGGGAATCGTTCAAAGCTCATGAATTTTGTAGAAAAGTTCATCGGCACAGTCAGATTCGGGAATGATCACTTCAGAGCCATCATAGGATATGGAGATTATGTTATTGGTGACAGTGTGATCTCAAGAGTATACTACGTGGAGGGACTTGGTCACAATCTATTCTCTGTAGGGCAATTTTGTGATTCTGATCTTGAAGTTGCCTTCAGAAAGCATACTTGCTTTGTTCGTGATATTAATGGTGCAGACTTACTTAAAGGTAGTCGTAGCACCAATTTGTATACGATATCGGTTGATGATATGATGAAGTCTTCTCCAATATGCTTGATGTCCAAAGCTTCCAAGTCCAAATCATGGTTGTGGCATCGTGGTTTAAACCATTTAAACTTCGGCACAATAAATGATCTTGCTCAAAAAGATCTGGTTAGAAGTCTACCAAGATTGAAGTTTGAAAAAGATCCGGTCCTTTGTTCGACGAATATCTCAATGGAGAAAATCAAGTTGCTTTAAAGTCTTCCGCTGTTACTACTGCTGATGCATCCAATAAACGTCAACAACCTGATTCAACTTCCATACTTCAAACACCTCTTTTTAAAAGGGCTTTAAAAATCGTCATCTGATGGAAACTTCGACTTGTAAATATTTTTTTTCTCTTTATTTTGATTTAAAAATATTTTTGAAAAAGAAAATACAAAAATATAAAACCAACAAAAAGAAAATACAAAAATATAAAACCTAGAAAAACAAAATATAAAATCAGAAAATTTTCAAAAATACCAAAAAGAATCTTCTCGACATGTCTCTTGGAATCGATAACATTTACGTACCTAGAAATGTTGATTAACATCGACACAAGCGTGTAAATGAAGTTCGAGCGAGAGTTTCAAATGCTTTCAAAACATTTCATTTCTAAATTTTTCTCTATGACTTATGTACATTTCAGTGCATAACTCGGTCTCGAATGTTATTGGGGAGTGTACGCCTCAGCGCGCTTACTCTAAAATAGAAGAGAAGTCTTCTATCATGTTTTTAAAATCGTTGAACACAATTTTTCAAAAAGAACTTTCAATGTCAAATTGTCTACGTTAAATTGAGTTCTTTTTCCATAATAAAGTGGTATTTGATAAAAAATTGTGTGTTCAACAATTCCTTTCCTCGAATAATTTTCCAAAGAACATTGTAGTTAGCTAGAATGTCATTTTATGTGAATCAATTTGAGGGGGAGCTTTTTTAAAACAATGCCTTTTAATGTGTTGGATACATTACATAATTGTCATTTTATGTATCCAAAAAAATTGTGAAATTAAAATGTGGAACCTTATAATGTTTCAAGTATTAATAGCCATTGTTCACTAAAGCATCTAACTCCGTCTTCAAACATTTTGTTGGTTGTCATATCATTTTCATTACAATGTCTCAATTTTAATAAATATTGGTATCCCACTGTATTGATTGAAGGGGAGCTATCGGCATCTGAATTCATGCAATATCGTGGTTAATTTTTCTTCCCAATAGGAATTTTTCATGTCAAAATTTATAATCAATTGATATTTCAAATAATAAGTGTTTTGATTATTTAAAATAAGGGCGAGAAATTGTAATTAAAATATGATATAGAGAAGGTGATCTTTAAGACTCTTTAAAGTGCAACTCTTTCCTTCAAGCTTGCTAAACAATTTCAAATCTCCGGTAGCGCATGGTGGTAGGGGAGTATTTGATAATAACAATGTCTGAATATGGTTCTTTATGGTTCGATCGCATACCCAACAACCCTATTAATTCACGACGATTTTGAAGACATAATGTGGTTAGGTTAGGTATATGTTCCTACGAATCCATACAGAACCGGAGGGAATCTACCCAAGGACACTCTATAGTTGAAATAGCATAGTCCTTAGGTATGATTGGAGATGTATGTGTTTACGGAAGAATGCCGACTAAGATTGAGAGCTAACACTGAACAAATCCACATACAAGGTGTTAGTAATGATGTCTTGATAAGCATTGAAGGGGTTGAAGAATAAAAAATAAATGTAATGATAAAGGGTATGAAAACTAAAGCGTCCCTCATAACAAACTTAGGCAGAACGGGTCAATACATAATCTATCAAAAATCCACAATGGTGTGATGTTGATAATTGAAGACGACATTCCTAATGGAACTGTGATGCAAATGCACAACCCTTCCCAGCCATTCGAGTTTCTCTCATTTGTCACAAAGATACACATGTTATCTATTGACATCTCACTCCAAGATCGTTGATATTGAATAGGTGGCAGTCTACTCCAGCCTCCGATTACTAAAACCAAAGTGCACAAATCGAGTCTAGAGCCAAGAAGAGATCAATCTATAAATCTCATTAGGACACAATGTCAAAATACACTTGTTAAACACCATAAATTTCACAAGTTTTAACAAAGAGTCCTACGCATTATCCTTGAGATCTTTCCAGAACATCCGAGTGATACTTAAGTATTCACAATGAAGATGGAAATCCTGCTTGAGCCAACATCAAACAAGCTCTTGGTAGGTGACTTGCAAGATTCTGTATGAATCAAGCTTGTGTCAACTAGAAAAAAATGATGGTGTGATTCTATATGAATCAAACTTGTTATAGTAAAATGAATTGACGACTTAATCAGAAAGATAGTAACTATCTGATTCACTCTTACCGTGTTGTCTGCTTTGAGACGTTCCGGTAATGAGAACTAGCAAGCATGGTGAATCTAATACATCTGTGTTAGAAGATCCTACGCTTTGAGCTGGAAACTCTGTCAAGGAGATTCTTTGAATCTACCTGATCACAGGTATAGTATTTATACTATAAAACGGGAAACCGGAGGTTAATGCAACCGAACTCAAGATGAATAACAAAGCCATATTCATCTTTTATTGCTAACTGTCTTATTTCAAGTTTAGACGATGGTGTTGTAGCCTCATTCCAGTAAAGTCGGATTCATAAACCACATGCTCATACTCAAGCCTTCAAAGTCAATCGTTCAACATCAGGATAGTTGATTCTAAACTTCCCACCATCAAAGAGACTCAAAGTCAAATAAAGAATCGTATTTAGGGAAGATTGTTAGACTTATGAT
>BQNB010002914.1:0-80289 GCA_026074375.1 Tanacetum coccineum
ATCGGGTACACTGCCCGTTAAAGTGTTGTTTTACGATAAGTCGGCTAAATATAAATTTAAAACTTGGTAATCAATAAATTGACCTTACACGACAGCACATCAAGTTTTTGGCACCGTTACCGGGGATTGAAAAAGTTTAACCTTTAATTTTATTAGTATTTCTAACTATTAGTTTAAAATAATTTAATTATTTTAATTTAATTCAGTTTGTAATTAATTTAATTATGTGATTAATTGTTTGTTTAAATTACCGCATTATTTAATTATTTCCTAAGTATTCTATTCTGATAGATCAACTGATACGCCGTATCCACCAGTTGGATACGATGTATCGACCTTTTTACTCAGACCAGCGTATTGATCTCTACAGTCTAAACAACGTATCTAAATAATACGGTGTATTCTGTATAATCGATACGGCGTACTGACCTTTAGCAGACCATACGGCGTATTCAAATTAATTGAACATGGCGTATTGATCATCTGACACAGTAACAGTGTTAATTTTTCGTATTCAATTTCCTGTTTTAAGTGTTCTCTCTCATGAGGCCACATCCTACTGATCATTTGTACTTATTTTCAGGAATTCGATTGACAATGACAGAATGAAATGACTATATCTCCGTTACCCAAAAAAACTACATCTCTAATGATAACGAAGGAAAAATGATCCAGAGAAATTTTGTTGAGATACAAGGAGTGTTTTTGGTCAAGATACGGGATAATACTTTCAATGGGGCAATGGGAGAAAACGTGTTTGAGCACATTAATAAATTTCTCGAAGTAGTTGGGCCAATCAAAACTAATGGGGTAAGTCAAGACCGATTTAGGTTTAGCATCTTCCCTATTTCACTCGCAGGTGCCGCAGTTGAATGGTTTAAAAAGGATTGTATAGGCTTAGTTACTACTTGGGAAGATTTGGTAGAAAAGTTCATTAAAAAATTCTACCAACTTTCTGATGACAATGAAGAAATAGAAGCTAAGGAGGATGATGACCCCGACAATATTACTGACGTCTTCAAGATCGAAGGTAATTTATTTGACTACGAGACACCCTTGTGTAAAGCATTCAACGACTTCAACTACCTACTTAAAATTGACACGGATATGTTTACTTTTGATATCCAAGGAATTAGGACATACAAGGAGTATGAGTTGAATAATACTGTGATAAGGGATCTTGAGGAACCGTGGTCGGATAACGGGGTGCCATATCAACTATGTGATCATATATGTAAACCATATCATTTTAAGAATGGAATAACCAAATGGCCCACGTGTAGTTCAAATATTGATGGGTTTTGTAACGGTGGAGAGCTACCTGGGATGGTTCGGGTCAGAAACATGACTTATTTCCAGGATCATAAGTGGTATGCTGAATTAGCTGATGGAAAACTGAAAGAAGAAACCTTAATGCATAAAGTAAAAGTTGAAGAATCATGGGGAAATACGACTCCCGGTATGATGAAATATAATTTAATTTCTAGTACTTTGAAATTTTTTAATTGTTTTTACAAGAATCATACGGCGTATCATTGGGTTTGGGATACGGCGTATTGATCCCTGTACAGCATGTATGTTTAATTGTTTTCCTGCATTGTAACCATTGTATAACCGAGATTGGAATTGCACTTTTGTCTTCTAAACTTTTATGCAGGACCTTGCTGTAAGGAAATCGATGATATGGTATACTCTAAAAAAGACGTGTGTTGAACTCGTACGAGTATTCTGACGCCTTGTCAACACACTTTTGCTCAAAGAACTCAAATCGGAGAATCATCCTGAGCAACATATTCGGGGAGTTCCTCGTTCTAATTCTATTTCCTATTATCTTTAATTTTTTTATCTATATAACGAGGATGTTGTATAATTTAAGTGAGGGGATGGAGAATTAGAACGCCTACTTGTCCTTTCTTTTACAAATAATATGCTATATGCTTAAATTATGCCAAATTTAAAATTTTTTCTAGCATAACTTTTGTAAAAATTACTAGTTATATGACATCGCGCACTATAACCCTTAATACCAAATTGTGAGAATTAAGCCTATTCCGTTTCCAAACGTTTATTAAAAATTCCACAAAAATTATGAGTGTGCCGGTGATGTAGTGGACTTTAGAACTTGGCTTGGTATATCACTTGAGACCACAATGATGAGTACTATGGACTTAGATGAAAAAATATTTTTTAACTAGTAAATTTCTAGGAATACACCAAAAGCCTAAATGTTGTAAAATAACTAACTACACTGGTTAGTTAAACCCCGTGTAACCCTTTGCTTACTCTCACTATAAGAGTAAGATCCCCTAAAAATCCTGTTGAGCCATTCCTGTCTCTTTCACACCAAATGTCTATTTCGTTACACCTTTACACCTTAGTCTACCCTGTAGATTAAGCGTACTTAATCAAAGTTGGTAGTTGCTTTTGTGTGAAGTTTTGTATTTACTGTGTCAAAGTGAAATTTTCTATCTACAGTTAGGTCAGGAAATTGCACAATGCAATGGAAAATATGTAGCTCGTGTATTTTGCTACTTTCGTGATTATGTATTTTGTCCGAAGATGAAGTGTTAAAGGAAAAATCGATGTATAGTTTTGTACAAAGTGGCCGATATAACCACTTTTATAAAAGTGTGTAACTTTGGGATGTTAGGGAAGTTGACCGTTTTGGGAACGCCAACTTAGGTTATCTTTGTCATTTCTATGATCGAGGCGTTTGTATATATTTCGAGTCTTTATCATGGAACGGTCAGGAAAAGTTACTAGCAACCACCTTATTTGTTCAAAGCATAATATATTTGTTTCGTTAATTTTATTTAACAACAATTTGCTTCCCTTTCCTAGCAATTAACCTTAGGTTTTACTCGAACGAGGTTGAGATCGAGTCATGCATGTATATTCCATCGTTACGGCCATGTATGCGTGATTCAGCCACCTTGTTGCTAGAAGATCCATACCCTATATCATTCTTCATCCTAACCCTTGGTTAAACTCGAATAAAGATGTGATCGAACACACATGTCTATTCCGTCGTTGCGGTCGTGTATGTGTGCTTCAGTTGCCTTGTTGGTTTGGTACTATCAGTGAAAGATTTATAGAATGATCCACCTTAGCCTTATAATAAAAATCCAATTTACCTTTTGACTTGTTTCTCCTTAGCTCTGGTGGTGGAGATGTGTATCCTTGCTAAGCATATGATATGAAGCTAATCACGACCGAGCAAATGAGCGTACCAATTAAATGTTACACCCTAGATTAGTTGAGTGATCTGAGTGTTTTTCATTTCCATATTTCGTGAGTGGTTCGATCCAAATAGTCTATATATAATTAAATATATATCCTAAATATCTCAAATTAATTATAGTATAGAGAGTATCCCATTTGATAAGAAAATTGTTTGAGGACAAACAATATTTTATCTCCCGGATGTCGTATCCCGACAAGAGGTGAATTTGAATTCCACAATAGTATTTTGTTTGATGCTTGAATATCGAATATTTTTGTTTTAGATTCTATTTCTAATAGTGAAACGCAAAAGCAAATAAAGGCAAGCAAACAAATATGGCAATTAAAGATTTAAACTAAAAACGTTAACGGGAATCTAAAAACGCGACTAAATACCTAAACTATTAAAATTTAACCTTAAAACTATTTTTTTATTTTTTATAAATCCTAAATGATTGAAAATAATTTTAGAAAAAAGAATTCTATTTTTTTTATTTTTATTTTATTTATTATGAATTAAAAAACAGTTTTAATCTAAAAATAATACTAAAAATACTAAACTATTTTATAAAAATTCCAAAAAATTACTAAAAGTGCTTAACACTACTACTAATGTTCCTAAAGAAAAACAGTTTAATATGCTCAAGCCAATAAGCAGCTAAAATTTAAATAAGCTCAATAAGCTTTTAAACCTAAAAACCTATAACAATTAAATAATGCAACACTTGTTTGAAAAAAACCCCAGAGCAGATGGTGATGAGTGTATGTGTTAAATCGTATGCTATAAAAGGGGGATGTCACAGGTTCGAAACTTGTGGCCACCCTTTTTGACAAAACATTTGTTTTATTTTCTTTTTGAAAAGCTAAGTATAAGCTAAAATAATAAACTTTTGTGAATGACTTTTTGACAAAACTGAAAATTAAGCTAGAATTAAGCAGATTAAAAGTGACAGTTTCAAAGAAATCTAACTTATGAATTATGAGCAAAACTATTTTGGCTTTTTGGATTTAATAAGCTAAAGGAAAGGCAAATAAGCTAAAACAGCCTTGAGGCTAAACCTAATAAGCACAAAAGAAAGGAATTAAGCAAAGAAAATAAGCTGGAAAGCACTTAAAGACAATAAGACAAATAAACACTTAAACAGGCTAAGAAGGTTTTTTCACTACTTCTTTTCTAGCTAACATAGGGACTAATTAGCATTTAAAATAAGCTAAAAAGCAAAACAAGCTTATGACAGCTTAATTCCTGACCTAAAAAGCAATAGGGACTAGAAACTAGCAAACACATTAAGCTAAAAGGCAGTTAAGACAGCGGACATAAAAATACTTATTAAAGGACTTTATACTAACTTTAAGCTAAAATATTAGGACTAATAAGCACTTAACATAAGCTATAAACCAAAAACAGATTAAGACCTAAACTAGAAGAACACAAATAAGCTAATACTCTGGTGGTTATGACTAACAATAAGCTAGAAAAGAAGGCTTAAAAGTGACAGAGTTAAACTAATGTTTTTGGCTTTTATAAGGTTTTCAAAAGACTTAAAAGGCTAAATGCAGACCTAAAAATAAGCTAGAAGAAGCTAATGAGAAAACTCAACAAGTTAAAACAGATCAAGCTTGTTATCCAAAGAGCTTATACTAGCAATATCAGACATTTGTTCAAAAATTGATTTTCTTAATTATCGTTGAAAGTTTAATTATGTTTATCACATGATACTTGTCTACGCGTTTGAATTGCGAAAAAAAAAACAACATATCATTCAAACTGGGGTATAGTTTACACCTAACAAGTGAGCTAGATACTGGGAGTTTTTAGTGTGCTTAATCATATTCTCTATACCATAAACATATAAGTCGATTTTTTGAAGAGACGAAGAGCAACCAAGGTCAAAAATCGATACTAATTCCATAGAAGACGTCGTGTAATTCCTATACTCTTGTAATCATTCAATTTTTGGTATCGTTTGTTAACTCGGTTAGTTTACCTTGGTTGTTTGATTATACTTGTTTTATTATAATGGTTATGGGCTAATACCCTTGAGTATTAGCCATCTTAACGAAGATTCAATGTTTGGTTTGTTTAATCTCGATTGCTTAATTTATCATTGATTGTTTAATTATATTTGTCACCTCATACTTGTCTATGTGCTTGAATATGTGATGTGGGTCTCGTAAAGACTTCCCGGGAAGTTTTACAATCCCCTAGGCAGTGTAAATAATCGTTGCAGTGTAGTGTGATAATCGGTAGTTTGCTCAGGGTTAAGTATTATAAAATATTGTAGTATTGTATTTTGAAGTCTTTCGATCTTGTCAGTTTTCCTGATGAAAGCTGATAAGTTGACTTCTGTTGACTATTTGGCGTAAAAGCGGTTTTGGTTTAACTGGGAGTTTGATGAAGTTTTGAGTTCATAAATGAATCACTTTTGATTTGTTTATTCTGTTTTAGAGTGGTTTTGAAGTTTTCAGTGCTTTTCGGGATGTTTTCCCGCGTTTAGCGAAAAATCGTCACGCAGCGCGTACCGGCACGACAGTTTATTCAAGTGTGGAGATTTAATGAAGTTGGGAATGTGTTAATGGGTTTATTTATTAAATAAATTCATAATAATAAAATAACGTTGAATTAAAACGTGAATCGTGAGTGTGAGATTTGAAAGTTATTAGAAAAATGGTTGTTCTCGTGAAATTCGGTAAAAGACTATAACGGTCATAAAAAGGTGAAATGTTGGTTCAAAATAAGTTGTCAAACCATATTTTGTGGTTTGAAGTGTTTTAAAATGGATGAGCAAGTTTCGGTTGAGTTTTGTCAAAAATTCATGTTTTCGGTCCGAAGTCGGCCGATAACGGCTCAAAATGGATTTTTATAGCAATTTAATGTGATATGTGTCGTATGAATAACCTAAGTTTATGGAAAAATAATTTTGAGCGCAATGAAAATGATAACTAAGTTTGATTGACGGTTTAAATAGATGAAAATTGAGTTTTTAAGTGATACCGACGTAAAAAGGAAGACCCGAGGCCCTCCCTAGGATTCATTCGGTCAAAGGAAGTCAAGAGGGGACAACATGGCTATTTTTAAGCTAGAATGACTTGCATAGTACTCATATAACCACCATTACCTGAACCATTTCATTCATTGTCTCATTTTTAAAATAACAAAAAATTTCTATCTCTCCCTCTATATTTTAAACGAACACAAAGAAGAAGAAAACAAAGATTTTTGAAGATTTCCTCAAGAACACAGGTTAAGATTAGATAGTGGGTTGATAGTTAGTAGACGCGGGTTATATAAAAGGTGTACAAATTTCTTCCTTTCGCGTCAAAACCGAACCAAGGTCATCTAAGCTTGTAAGTTTTCTAAACTTTGTTAAAAGTTGTACTTTTATGGCTATTCTAGTGTTAAAACACTAGTTGTACAAGTTGATCGTCGTAAAAATAGAAACTTGGATGCGAAAATGTAAAAAAGGGGGTTTTGTGCGTCGGCTAAAAAAAAGAAAGAAAGTAAGGATTTTTGAATTAAAATAAAATAGTTGTTGTGGTAATTTTTCATTTTATGAAAATGCTTAAAAAGGGCTTATTTTGAGGTTTTGCTTATTCAATAAGCTAGGTTATAGCTTATTTGGGTATGTTTGTTTTTGGCTTGGGCTTGGCCCACTTGGTTTGCTTATTGGACTTAGTTAAATGGATTTGAATAATGGATTTGGCTTTGGATTTGTATTTGGTTATTGGATTAAGCTTATTTTTGAAGCTTATGTTTTCGGATTATTTTTGAAGCTTATGTTTTTGGCTTATTTTTAAAGCTTATGTTTTACTCTTATATTGATAAGCTTATAACTTATTGGTGTTCGACTTATACTAAAAGCTTATGGCTTATTGTTTGGTTTCGACTTATATTAAAAAGCTCCCCAAAAACCAACTCAACCCTACACTTCACAGTTCAAGACAAAGGATTGCACCTTTGCAATCCCATAAGTTTTCCAATGGTTACAAGACCTGGATTCAAGATTAAGGGCTAGGATCATCCCCCTTGGTGAACAAGCCAAATCAATGGCTTTGATTGAAGACTTAAAGCCTCTCACGACAAAAACACAACAAGCAACAGCCTCAAGACTGTGCTCCTCAACTAAATGACTAGGTTTATTTCATTAGAGTATGCAACTTAGGAGTAGTTTAAAAAAACTGTCAATTTTAGCACTTAGTACTGCTTACTTGTTTGCTTATTTTAAAGTAATTATCTGTGGTTGAATTTTGCTTATTATTGGTTAATATCAATTGTTTGTTATCTGTTTTCAAAATTACTTGCTTAAATCTTTAAAAATCAATTTAAAAAAATGGTTGATCAAAACTTAAAGGGGTGTTTGGTTTAAGAGGGAAATTGGGTCAAATTAGTGTTAAAACTGTTTTGGGTCTCCAATCCAACTTTGTCAAGCTTATTTAAGTTGTTTTAATCATTTTTAAAAGGTTTTTAAAGATTAAAATCAAGTTCTAAGGAGTTTTGTATATGTACTTTAAATCTAGTAGATAGTTTAGCTTATCTGCTTAAGATTTCTTAGTGTGTTTTTATGCTTGTTTATACTTAAGAATGCAGTAGAATTTGGTTACCATAAGTGTGCATTTGCTATTGTGGTTTTAGTTAAAATCTGTCAAAGTTATCAAGTCCATTTTCAAAGTTTAAAATCCATTTTTCATTAGCAAATTTAGATAAGTTAGAAATAGTTTTAGGTTTTGAAATTTCTTACATAAGTAGTTCATATTATGTATTTGATCTGTTTTAGCTTAAATTTTAGTTTAGAGCTTATTTGAGTAGCTTAAAGCCAAAAAGATAGGATTTTAGGTAAAAAGCCATTTACATAAGCCTTTTTCATGGCTTATCTGAATTTCAAAATGATTTTTCTTTGCTGATTATTGTAGCTTATTGTATAAGCTTTGCAGTGCTATAAGTCTCTAAGCCATAAGGATCCATTTACTAGCTTAAAATTAAGCTAGAAAAGTGCCTTTTTAGCTGTTTGGTTACCAGTTTTGGCCAATAAGCTTATTAGCTTTCCTGAGCTTATTGGCTTATTGGATTTGCTTTAGTTGTGTTTAGATTTGCTTATTAGGATAGGTTTAACTCTTTTAGCTTATTTAGTTTAGATTTGACGCTTATTTTACGCTTATTAGGACTTTTTAGTTTAAAATTTAAGTTTAAAAGCTTTGTAAGTAATTCATGTTCATTAAGCTTAGTTGTAGTCATGTTGTTAGCTATTTTTTGTTATTAGTGCTTATTAGGCGGTTTAAGGTAATCATTTGTTTTTAGTTTATTGTTTGTCCTTAGACTTATTTAGTTTAAAAGGCTAAACAGTTAGCCTAATCTTTAGCCTTAACCAAGTCTGTTCACTTTTAAGAGGCTTTATTTCTAGCTTATTCTAGGGTTTTTAATAAAATGTCATTTCACAAAAGTCTTAGTTTAAGCGTTCTAAAAAGCGTTCAAAATTTTTAGCCAAAAATAAAACATTGGGAATTGGGGGAAGTCAGGGTGAGCAAGGCTCGAAACCTGACCTTTACCCAACTCAACACGTTTTAAACTCACAACCCTACTACAACATGCCCTTGGGTCTTTTCCGGTTATAGAATGCATAATTAATTATATAACACCTTTTAGTCCATTTAGCTTATCAGACTTAATTAGCTTATTAACAGCTTATTTACATAAGTTGTTTCACCCATTTTATTTTTCTTAGGTTTAGCATAGTGCAAAGTACTTTTCACAATTTTTTCAGAATTTTCCAAATTAGTTTAGTATTTTTTATTAATTTTTTAGATTAAATCCGTTTTTAATTTATAATAAAAATAATAAAAGTCAAAAAAATATAATTCTTTTTTTTTAAAATTTCTTTAATCATTTAAGATTTATAAAAATTAAATTTTCATTTGTAAGGTTAAAATTTTAGAATTTGGGTTTTTAAAGAACGGGTTTTGATTCCCGTTATCGTTTTTAGGTTTAATTCTTTAATTGCTTTCGTTTTTAGCATGCCTTTACTTGTTTTTGCATTTTAATTATAGAAATAGAATACCAAATCCAAATTGTGATTATTCAAGCATAAATTCTCAAACGATACTTGATTTTCAAATTCGCACATCGTCGGGACACGACCCGGGAAGGTTTTTAGGGATTTTACTTTGGGTAAAAGTAAAATTTCCTTTTAAAAGCCTCCTGTAATTCTTATTATTGATATTTTAGGACTACTTATTATATATTTATATTTATATTATATATATATATAGTAAGAAAGCTTGAAAGTCAATTTTTGGCGTCGCTGCCGGGGAGGTTGTGAAACGATTATCGTATTTCGTTTGAAAATTAGTGTTTGAAGACCCTTCCCCGTGAAGTTATCGCTTTCATTTGTGAATATATTTTCGATTACCAAGTACTCAAAAATACCAAAAAAAATTAAAAACAACAAAATCAACCGTTGTGTCACTTGTGATTTCGGCTCACCTTTAGATTACAAATTATAGGAGAGGTATAAGGAGGTTCGATCCTACGAACTTCGACCCGAAAGGAGAAGGTTTTTAATAGCTTCCAGCTTACCCGCTCCTCCGCTTCTTTGTGCGTTTTCTAGAGAGCTACCGTACACTTGTTCGATTATCGGTTACCAATAACATTTTTTCTTTCTTATGTATTTGGCTATAAATAATCGTCTCTATCCTCTTATTCGTTTAATTCTTATCTTCGTTACCCTCTTATTTGTTTAATTCTTCGTCATGTCTTTGTATAACCATCCTGGTTGCTCGTGTTGTGGAGGTCCGTTTAATGGAGGGAACTGTCCGAGCTGTAGCAGTGTAGGATCCAGAAATGAGTTTGTCTATGACCCAAATCCTTATTCTTATAATGAAACACCAAACTTCTTCAACCAACCTCCACAACACCAATACCAAACATATTCTTGCGAGTTTTGTGGAAACGATGCTCATTATGGTTACGATTGTCCACCTCAAGTCCCGTTTATCTACAATCAGGACCCACAATCAAAACTTTGATAATTTTTCACAAACTTCACCAAGTTTCCAACAACAATATCTTTGTTGTGAAAACTGCGGGGGTCCTCATGAGACTTTTCAGTGTCAACCGATGAACCAAAATTTCGATAATTCTAATTCTTCCGGTTTTGACCAAATTCAACCCCCGCAGTATCCCGTCATTCATCAACCTCCGGAAGAGAAAAGTATCGAGGAATTAAAAACAATAATGCAGTCCTATTGTGAAATAATAAGTCAACGACGTGAGCAAGAGTCTATTCTTTTACAAGATGGGGAACCGAGAAGACCTAATGAAATCGATACAAAACTTTTTAAAGAAGTTTAATCGTATTTCTTTTAAGGAAACACCGAAGGTTTTAATGCAAGCTTGGGACAAATTTTTTGAAGTTAAGCATGCTCAATCCGAGGAGGTACAAGAATTGCTAACAAACTTGTTCAAGATTTGCAGTATACACGAGGAGTGGAGAATATATAATACTCCAAGTTGGAAATTGCTACCTCATGTTATGATGTGACGACGGATGGGTATTTCTTTTGACACACAAGAATTCTCATGACATGTTTATGGAATCAACCCCCAATTCACCCAAAACGGACCTCTCTCCCTGGTGGACCAAACATCTTGACCAAATTCGAAACGGAATCAGACGAATCATAAAGTCTCGTGTTGAGAACCATGTCCAAAACCAGAGGGTCGAGGATGAATGTGAGTGGTGGTTATGATGTGCTGATTGTGCTAATTCTCAAGCGACAAAATTTTCAACGTTTTTCCAATTCTCTTCGACGATTCTACCTTAGTGATTACGATTCATGTCATGAGGGGGTTATTCACAAATGAGTTTTAAAAACTTCTTCGAACCCTCTTTTGGATCTTGCGAGGAAAATACTTTTAGTGAAGTTTAATCTGATTCATAATGCAGACCTAGGATTCTACTCCAAAAACATGATCGTTTTGATACCGAGTCTTATCTTCTTGAAATCATTACTCAATCTATTTAACTTGATGGCTTCCTCTCAAAGATAGATTCTCTCATCATCTTACTAATTATCACACATACCAAACTCCTCCAACAAACACTCTCTCCCATTCCCTACACAACTAAACTTTCTCTAATCAAAACTAAACTCATCTCCTTCCTCTTCCTAAAATACAATCACCACCCCACCTCACCATCTAACAACCACAAACACTCCTAATCTTCACTACCCACAAAATTACTATAACTCACACAAACCTTACCTTCATCCCACAACCCTTTACAAATCTCAACACCAACTCTCTTCATTATCCTCACAAACACTAAACCTATAACTCCACCAAACATAATCAACACTCAAATTTCTCAACCACCAATCATATATTCCTCCACCTATTCATATTCACAACAAAAAACCCCACCCTCACTTCAAAATTCAAACAACAAACCACCATCAACTTCATCACAGATAATAAAAAAACCAAATTCTCAACTCCCCCCTCAAACTCAACTTTTAACATTCCAATCCTACTTCCACCCATTAAACAATACCACAAACCTATCAATCTCAAACAACCCAAAACCAACCTCCATCCTCCCCAAAAACCCACATTATAACAATCAACCCCTTCCCCCACACACAAAACCACCCCCACTTTTAACCTCAACCTCAAAAACACACCCCTCCTCATAATCAACCATTCTCTCCCCCCAACCAAATTTATAATACAACAAAAACACCCAATCTACTACATTTTTCTAATCTACCTACCTATCAACCCCCCCTTAATACTTATTCCCCATCAACAAACACAACCAAACATACTACCACCCACATATAATATCTTCTTATAAAAAAATATCCCAAAATGTGTAGAGAGAGAGTCACTGCTCGAATATATTCACTCTCTTTCACATCCTCCCAAAGTGATATATTAAAAATAATAACTATAAATTTTCTACCCATCCCAACTAACCAAATTTCCAATCACCACCCAAACAATCCCACCCTAAACAAAATCTAAACACCCTTAACTTCAAACCTACTCTCCCAACTCAAACCCCCCAATCCTGGTGTGTCCCCATCTCAGTACATCGTTTCTCACCTCAAACACACCTATATAGTATATATGATATATGTCCACAATATATTTTAGCAATCACCCACACATCACCTGTCAGAGATCTCCCTATACAACCACACCCTACAACACCACACACTCCTCTCTGATATCCCCCCACAAGTCCACCCATACATCACTCCTCCCCACACCTCTCTCACGACTCTCAATAACAAATCCCACATCTACTCCAAACAACCATGTGCGCATCGCTCACTCACTCACTACTGACCTCCTGAGTTAAATCCAACTATGACATCATACAACACATCCAGAATATACTCTCTTACCCCCAGACTATACACCAACACTCTCATATACTACTACATCCTATGTGAGATATATATAGATGAAACTAATACCAATACAAATATCCAACATCGTCCTCTCAATATCTCACAACATGTCATTCACTCACTACACACAACCTCCCTCAGCCAAAAACCACCCTTAAACAAAGTACCACCCCACACTATCTAGAAACATCTCCTACACAAATCTTCACAAACCAACCCACCCCCCCACACCTAACCCCACAACAATGAGCTATCTATTTATCACTAATCACACTCACTCTCACCCATACCCTCACTAGTATCATGTCTATAATTCAACTATCCCCTCACCCAGATGAACATCTCATAAATCTCACATACAAACACACCCTAATAAGAGTAGACTAAACACCACACCCCCCTCGACTCTAGTTATTTTCAAATATATACCACCACAAAAAACCATAGAGAACTAATAACTACCTATCAAATACCCCCCCTCATACTCAGTGTGGAACCGTCCAATACATGAACAAACACTAATACCTAACCACTCTCTCCCAAACACTCCTATAAGACCTCAACACCCCATATATAGTAGAGATATACAAACCCCAGTCACACACTACGTTAGATAAGAGTATACAGATATCCTCTACAGAGAAACCTTTGCCATCCCCACCAAACACCTCCATCCCTCGATAGAATAAACCCCACCCCCCCCCCCCCCCTCCCCCCCCCCCCCCCATCCTCTAACCTAGACCACCTCCTCCAAGATGACTCTATGAGTGTGCGACACATCTCCAACCCGCTCCGCACATACATAGACAACAACTCCAGTGTGCACACACTTTGCATCTAATCACCACTCTGTGCTCAGACTCCCCCCTACATTCTTCAGTCCACATCTCATCTAGTAGCATCTCTTCCTCAACTTCTAACGGACTGGATCCTCGTAGAGTAGTAGAACTGCTCTTAGTCGTGTGTGTGCTCTTCAGAAATTAGATAAAAATGTGTTCACGTGACATACTAGTGATCTCTTCAGATCACTCGAGTAGAGTCTCACTCACCGACAGAGACTTCAAAACTGATCCTAGATAATAATACTCCTATTGAGTCTCACATTACTAATACGTACATGTGCTCACCCCTACCTAAAGTCTACAAGAGAACACCCCACAAACGAAAACAATACTTACTATCGCACAAAACATTACACTAACCCCTGTTGTCAGATACCCAATTTTTAAATGTGTGTCTCCCACACCTCTTAATTCTGTTGCTTAAGAGTTCACCTACTACACATTATGGTATTCCACCCGTGCATTACCAATATCCGCCGCTCCCTTAATTTTGAAATTCCTTTCCGCACTAGTTTGTTGACAGCATTGTCATCATGTCGTCCTAACCAAGTACTCCTTTAGAATGTATGTATGTCGAGGATCATGACCACTCATAAGTATGAGAGACGATCAATCCTTGTGTTATGTAACACAGAGTAGAGAGAGAAATCATGCAATAAGAACAGCACCCACTAATAACCATAGAGTCTATCCTCATGCTACATATGTGTAGAGCTCTGTGATGTTGACTGTATATGCGCTCACTACTCAGTCTATCACACCGTATCCCCATGTGTGTCCGCCGCTCCATCTCTCGTATCACATTATAACCTTCTCTCTTATAAACAGATTTCTCGCGATACAATCATAGCGACTGTCGCGCTTTTGCGGACCCCGCTAGCCTAGATGAGACGGCGGCCGCATAGTCCATATTATTCTCCCTGTTAGCTATGCGCTGATCTGTAGAGTGGGAAAAACCAAACTACCTATTCTTCCACCTACCGTTAATACTCTCATATAACACCTCTCTCACTGACCCCCCACTAACAGCCACACTCAAAACATATGCACACTAACACTGCCCCTACCCTCGCTATATTGCCCTCCTGTTTTGTCTCCTCTGTCGCACTTGACTGTCAGGCTACACCACCCGGACATACCTCTTGCAATACCTTTCAAGAAAACACGGGGTCCAAAACCACCCCGGACTAATCCACGGCACCCCCCGGCGCAACCCGGAACTTGACGACGTGCACAAAAGACCGGGCAGAATGCTCATCCGACAAGGTCAATAAAAGTCAACTCACCATGGTCCAACACTAGCTCCACACACCTAAATGACAAAACCCAAAAATTCCTAAATCAGTCCCTCAAAGAAATCCAAATTGCAAAAATGGTCCCCTGAACCCTAACGATGTTAACTCTTTTAATTATAAGAGTTAACACCTGTTAACTTTCTTATAACACTAAGCTCGAGCCAAGACAACACCCCGGGGCCAAAACCTTTTGTTATAACCAAAAGCCCAAAACTATTTTTACCCGGGTCAACCAAAGTCAAACTTTCCCTTTTATAAAAGTAAAAACGCGGGAAGAACAGTTACCACTGTTCACTGTCTTCCCCCGTTTTCCTCTGGTTGCTCTCTCCCATAGGGCAAATGAAAATTGACTACGTGGCTATGTAATTCAAGTGGGAAAGGACACCTTGGCAGCGTTATACATCACCAAACGCTCTCATTGGCCAATTCCCAAAAGAAAGGACACGCGTACAATGAAGAAAACACACCAAGGGATAGATTTCTGTACTAAAGAACGTAAAAAAGAAGCACAAGAGGGTTAAATCATGGATTGTCACGCTGGCAATCCGTGTGCTCCAAAATTGATCCAACGTGATAACAAGAGAGCTATTGATTAGAGATTAATGGAAGGGGAGGATTGAAGGAGTGTCTAACAGACACAGGGAGCCTGAAAGCTTTTCCCAGGCAGTATAATACAAGCAAGAGTCCTCACTCACAAGGAATCATAATTAGGAGTAGTTATAAAATGCACTTATTAAAATCCTAGTTTTGTCATTTTTCTCTCTCTTAACTTGATCCTTACTTAATGCTCTTCCCCTTGAATGTACATTTCTTTTCAGAAATTGTACTCAACTACTTTTCCCATTAAAGCGACCATTCGTATACGCGTTTCTTAAAATTTCACTTAAACCTTTGTTTAATAAGCTTTTATTGTGAATAAGTCCTCGTAAGCTCTTTGGTCTCTTAGCGCAAGATTGAGCTTATTAATAAGCTCTTAATAAACTTAAATCTTAAAATCAGCTTGATACCTTGGCTTATTGGATTTTGAGCTTTTTGGAAGATGAGCTTACCACGAAAGAGCTCATAAGGACTTTTACTGGCTTATTATTAATAAGTCAGAGCTTGTAGAAAGATCATTAGAGCCTCCATCTAGTATATAGACTCCCAGTTGTGTGACAAGCTAAAGATTCGCAACTTCCGCATGCTAGACGCGCTGTCACTTTATGCTGACGCCTGCGTCCCTCTCATCTGATCACATCCCTGTGCATCAATTGTGTTAGAGTCTCGCGCCGACTAACTGCTCGCTCGAGTCTAGCCTCTATTCTGTGCGCTTCTTTCTGTCTATTTGTGCTTATTAAATATGTTTCAATATCTGTTTTTAAGTTTTATAGCTTAGATCTTAGATTTCTTAGTTTAAATACATAAAATTGTCAAAAACAAAAAAAATATTAGTTTAACTTGTAGCTATTTGTTTCTAGCTTATTTGCTTATAGTTTTATGCTTATTAAGGTTGTTATAAGCTATTTGTTATCTGGTATTTAGGATTTAAGCTCTTAATTTCATTTTCATAAGCTAAAATGGTTTTGAGTCTAGTTAAAGGGGTGTTTGGCACAGCAGTACTAACTACAAGTTAGTACTGCTTGTGGCCTTTTGGTCTTTAAAATTTGTTTTTAATCTAATATAAGTCTGTTTTAGGTAGTTTTATAAGCTAGGATAGGAGTTATTTAGGGTCTCATAAGTTAGCTTAGTTTATGTTCAAGTCTGTTAGGTGTAGTTTGCATATTAAGTTCAAATCATTTCTATTAATTGCATTAGGTGTTATTAGTTTTAGATTTTAGTTTTATGCATGTTAGAATGGTGTCAAAAGTTCTGCATCAGTAGATTTTGAGTTTTGAATCATATGCTTGTCAACTGCATCAGGTATGGTAAATCGCAAAAAGGTCATTTTCATCATCAAAATTCAGGGGATGGATTTAGATTATAGGACTTAATTGTCAAAGCAAAAGTAGATTTAAGGTCATATTCAATGAGATTGCACTTAGTTTTTAAAAATAAGTTCACTTAAGTATTTGTTTTAAGCTGTCAAATAAGCCTTTTGTCTTTTCAGTTTCAAAATAAAATTCAGCATGATCTAAGCCTTAGGTCTGCTTTCATAGTGCTTTTTCATTAAGTTATTTTGTTTTAAAATCATTTTCAAAAGTAGATTAGAGTAGTTATTTAGTTGTAGTATAAGCTTTAATAAGCTATTTCCCCACAAGGATCCAAGAGCTTATCTAAAAATAAGCTCAAAGATCCCTGTAGGGACTGTTTGGGTCTCAGGTTTAGTCAAGAGCTTATTTCAGTTTTTTATAGCTCATTTTCTTAAACTTTTGCTTAATTTGTTCTTAAGTTTGCTTAATAAGTTAGAATTGAGCTTATTAAGTCAGTCGGGTTAGAATTATTGTTTTTTCATAAAAACCAAA
This sequence comes from Tanacetum coccineum, assembly GCA_026074375.1. Lineage (NCBI taxonomy): Eukaryota > Viridiplantae > Streptophyta > Magnoliopsida > Asterales > Asteraceae > Tanacetum > Tanacetum coccineum. The sequence goes on from BQNB010002914.1 coordinate 17,215, forward strand.
AACACCAAGTGAGTAGCCTGTAGCTTTTTCTTAGTGCTTTTTAAGTGCCTAATTTGATTTCAAAATGTGTTTTGCTTATTGATTTAAGTAGATTTTTAGCTATACTTTAAGATAGTGTTAAGCTTTTTGTTGTAAGGATCTATTTTAGTGCTTAAAATTAAGCTTAAAGTAGCCCTCAGGGACTGTTTGGTTTTAAAGTTTTCATTAAGTGTTTGCTTAATTTTCCAACTTATGGCTTATTATTTTGTGCTTAAATTCTTTTCAAATTAGTTTAATAGATTAGGAATAGAATTAAAGTAGCTTTTTGATCTTATTTTTGCTTATTTAAGCTTTTTGAGTCCTTAAGTTTTGAAAAAAAGCCAAAAATAGTAGTTAAGTAGTTTTTGTCATATTATAAGCTGTTTAAGAGCTTATTTAGGGCTTTTCACAAAAAGTTTCTTTTATTAAAAATGATTATTTTCAGCTGTTCTTCTACAACTTTGTTTTTATAAGTTTTCAAAAAAAAGGGGAAGATGGAAATCGGGGGTGAGCAAGGCTCGAACCCCCGACCTCAACATCCTCACCCTTTATAAATGTCTCACAACACACACTCTCTACCAACGTGCCCTGGGGTCTTTTTCGTTATAGCTTCACAACATCTATTACTTATATACATTTTAACCTCTTTAGTACAATAAGCTGTTTAAGCTTATTACACAGCTTATTCGATAAGCTGTGTAACCAAGCTTATTTTTCCTAGGTTCTTATTAGTTCAAGCTATTTTCTGTAATTTTTTCAGAATTTTTATAATTAGTTTAGTATTTTTAAACATTTATTTTTATTAAAAACTTTAAAAAATCATAAAAAATAGAAAAATAATCAAAAAAATATAATTCTTTTTTAGAAAATTTTCTTTTATCATATAGTTTCTAGGAAAATTAGTTTTGCTTCCGTAGGGTTTAATTTGCAAAATTTCAATTTTTAAAGAACGGGATTCGTTTCCGTTCTCGTTTTTCGTGTTTTTAAGCTCATTTCAATTCCGTTTTTGTTCTAGTTTTCTTTAAACTTACTTTTTAGTCAATTGGAGTCTATTAAAAGAGAAAAATTCATTTTAGGTTTAATTTTAGAAATTTAGGGTTTTTAATTACCATTTAAGGTTCCCGTTTTGCGTTTTTAGTTAAAGTTTAATTTCCCGTTGTTAAAGTTAAGTTTAATTGTCCTTTAATTTGCTCACTTTTAGGATTTTAGAAAACAAATCTTCTTTGAATCAATTCAAATCATTGTCCAAACAACAAACATGGTCTCAATTTCATAAATCTTCGAGGAATACGACCCGAGAATCACACTTTCCGGTAAATATACGTAGTATTATATATAATTATGAAAATTATCCTTTCTTCCTTTGTCCTCAAGGGTGGCTTGGTAATTTTCTATACTTATATCATTATACGTGTATAAAACTATACAAATCAATTCCCTTTCCCTTTCCTTTGTAATCTACAAAGATAGCAAGAAAGCAATACATAAGAGAGGGTTAATTGGATCAAAGATTAGAAAATTACATTTTTTATACACTTACCATTCAAAATTCCCTTTCTTTTGTCATCTACGAATATAGCAAAAAGTCAATACATAAGAAAGGGTCAATTGGATCGATCAGAAAACTACATTTTTTATACAGTTACCATTTAAAATTCCATTTCCTTTGTCATCTATAAATATAGAAAAAAGTCAATACATAAGAGAGCGTAAAATGGGTCAATCTTATAGCATAAAATGCAGCACAATGTACACTAACCTTTCACAAGCTTTGGTTCATTGAAAGTTCTTTGCAAGTCATCGAGAATCACATCAGCTATTGTCTCGTCTACATCCCACTTATTGCCATATTTAGCCAAAACATAGTCAACCATATCTTTAGTAACTACAAACTTTGACCAATCAATACCCTTGAAAGAATCTGCATTATAAGTTACAAAACAAAGTGACATCCATCCTCAATCAGTGTGCATTACAAGTGTTCATTATCAACTACATTATTATACTCAAAACAAAACCTTCACTGACTGCCAATATAACAATTGAAAATATCTCAAACTAACACATTAAAACTACTCACTAACCTTTGGCAAAGTTCTTTGGCAACCTTAGTTTCTTTGGCATTCTCTGGTTCTTTGGCAACCTCTGTTTATTTGGCATTCTCTGGTTCTTGGGCAACATCTCTGTCTTTATAAAATGTGTTATATATATCATCGAGTATGATATCACACCATGAATCATCTTCTCTCCAATTCGTCTTCCCATATTTAGGCATAACATATCCGCCTATTATTTCTTTAGTAATTTTAACTTTGTCGTAATCCCAATCAATGTACTTTGCAGACTCATTCATTTTTGTATCTGTCACACCCCCAAAATGGGTCTCGTCGGAATAAGCGTCCGGAGCGTGACGTGTCATGGATATCTCAATCACAAGGTACAAAGAACGACCTCTAAAGGGTACGTTTTGAAAAATCACACTTGTTATATTGATAAAATAAATAGCCTTACAATTATCCCAAATGAAGTTTTAAAGTTTGCGGAAGCGAAATAAAAGTTTACGAAATAATTAACAAGCATGATTAAATAGAAGTCTTGAAAATGGTAGTCATATAGCAATTAGACTTCAAGTAGCACCTTGAGCGAATATCCAACCTAAGCACCTGAAAACATTGCTTAAAACTTCAACAAAAGTTGGTGAATTCATAGGTTTAAACTGAAACGTAATAGTGTGGAACACAAGTTATAAAACATATGTGACTATTATAACAGATACAATATCACATAAAAAGGGTGTTTACGCTGCACTAAGCTCATGATACCGAGGCTCAATAAGTATGTAGCATATAATCATGCCAGGTGAAAATTGCCCTTAACAGGTGTCCAACCAAAGACCACCAAACAAAATTCGACATGACATACGTCCGTTTTATCGGTCCCTCCGATACAAGTAAGTGCTACTTACCCAGATGGGGGTTATTAGCCCCAATAGATCTATTTATTCACTCGCGCTCACTCAACCAGTACGGTCGGTCAAGAAATTAACGGTTCATGATAGTTCGTGTAACAACCCACATTATTCAGGACATTTTACGTCAATAAACATTCAACTATTTATTTTAGACTTTTACGCGTTTTAGTTTTAATTTCAACCGTTTAGTTAAATCGCGTAGACTAAAAATCAACAATCAACGTAAACCGACATCAAACAAATAAAAGTTTACATCAAACAAGAGTTATATTATTTTTACAAAAATAATAATTAACTTTTCATATTTTATTTTTATACGTTACGTAAAACGTTTACGTTTCTCACTTTGAAACCTTTTTGCACGCATGGAAAACATTCTACCTATCTACACTTTACCAAATACCCACAATTATACTCAATACCCATAAATTATATAATTTCCTACACACATACATACATGTCCGGTCCTATGTACCACACAACACCAAAATGATATCAAACAATTACCTTCTAGAAACTAGCACGTGTTAATTTTAAAAGCAAGCAACCTTTCTTACAAAGTCCTACTAACCTTACTTACACATAAGGACCAAGACCATACCAATCCCTTCCAACAAGCACCCCCTCCCCCTAATTCATGAATTTGTACAAAACTTGTCTCCTAGATATTTGTTGTATAAATAGGTTTTTATTAAAAGTCTTACACTTCTCATTTCACTAGCAAAATTACAAAAAAACTTCTCTTTAAAACCATCCAAAACCCACGGCTCAATTTGGTGACCAAGAAAAATTCATAGCTTCCAATTCTACAATATTACAAGCATACAAGGTTTATTAAGGGTTTAATCTAAGGTGTTTCAAGGGATTTTACAAGATTGGGGTTTATATTTTTGAAGCAAGGGTTATATAACTAAGTTAGGGTTTACATAGGTTTAGTTGTGTTATCATCTTCACTCTTACTCACTCAAGGTTTACACAAAACCTTACACTTTTATTCTATTTATTTCGTACATGCATACATACTTATTATCTAGTTAAATCACCATCTAGTTATTATTTTAACAAGTTTACAACAAGAAAACAAAGTTTATACATAATCAAGTAAATATATGTTCATGGTGAAAATGTGTTAAAAATATGTAAGAATGCAAGAACATAATTTATTTGGTATATTTACCTTATTCATTGTTGGCGCTACTAAGAGAAACAAATGTGACTTGGCATGCTCATTCTACCATACGATCATCACACAAATAAATCTGGACCACATAAATTAACCCAAAAAATTCGATGTTTGCATGGACTGAGCATTTCACCCACGTTTTATATAAGTAAATGTAAGGATAAGTACAAAAGTAAAGGACTCCTATCTACTTTAGGCTAACTTACAGAAAAATGTGGGCACTTCAATTACTTTTGGCGCCATTTTGATGCTTATCTAGCTTGCAAAAACTTTTAGCTACAATTAAGGACATGTATGTGGTAACCTTTTGTTTTCATATTCATTTAACATTTGAGATATATACTTTTAAACTTGTATCGTTACTTTTTCCATCTAATACAATACTTTAGGTTCAACAAAGTTGTATATAAAGATGAGTAGCTTTTACTTTTAACTTACAAAACAAAACCAAAAATATTGTAGTAGTCACAAAAATCCATGGCAAACATTCAGGTTCATGCATTCTAATCTTGACGTGTATTCAAACATATAATCTTCTACTTTTAAATTCATGGCTTCTAATCTTCATGCTTCTCATACTTTTATACGTCGTATATGTGTTTCTTATTTTCTTTCTTCTGAATCAGGACATTACTGAAGTGATGCGTGGTTTCGCGAACAACAATGAAGCAACAAAAAACGTAAACGTGAAGACAACTTAAGAACCTGGAAATGGAATGAAGTCATTGATGTTGATGCTCTTCCATATAAAGTTAAACCATCAAATGTCCCAAAAACTGAGGAAACAACAGTTAAACCACATGTTGTTGCATCTGAGAATATCAATGTTATAGACTTGACACTTCAAGAATCTGTAAGTAAAAAAAGACTTATTTCTGATCCTATGTTACTTTTTTATGGGAACATACTGCATTGACTAATACTCTAACTTCTCATAAAGGAAATTGATGAAGAGGATATCCCAATGGAACCTTTTAAACGAAAGAAGAGGGACCAAATCAAAATAACAGGAAGAACAAGGTTGTATCGTGTATTTGATGAAGATTCAAGTGACGGAGAAGAAGACCTTGATGAATATTCAAGTGACCAAGAAGAAGACCTTGATGAAGATGTAAGTGACCAAGAAGAAGACCTTGATGAAGATGAAAGTGACCAAGAAGAAGACCTTGATGAAGATGAAAGTGACCAAGATGACAGTGATGATGGTTGGGTTTAGTTCTAGATAGCATCATAGGGATGGTTAGGCTACTATCTTAGTAGTCTTTTGTTTTTTATTTTTGTCATGTACACATACTGCTTTAGTAGTATGTTTTTCGTTTTTATCCCTTATTAGGTGTTCTTCAATAAAGTATCAATAAATAGTCCATACCATTACCCTTTATTATGTAAATAATGTTCTTTTCATTAGTATTATAGTTTCTTCAAAGTTCATTTGTGTTTGTGTTCCTGTTTGCAAATGATAATCATGACCCTTCATTTGTGTTTGTGTTCCTGTTTGCAAATGATAATCATGACCCTTATGATGTTTGCAAATGATAATCATTGTGATAATAATTTTTGTTTATGTAACAACAATCCTATTTACTTTTAACATGTCTATATTAGTTAGAAAATGCCACAAACTATCTACCACAGTAGCAGCTGATGTGAACCCAAATCACAGATGCGACTGTCTTCTATTGTGTTGTGAAAAACATGTAACAACACTCCTGTGCTCTATTATGCTAACCCTTCTATGGCCATTCAATTTGTAGATCGTAATACAATGAACATGACATTGATCACATGAAGGAGTGACCAAAATTGACATTGTTCAAGTTGAAAAAGGATATGAACATTGACCAATGGTTCAGAGAAGTTTTTGGAGAAAATTATGGTGAGGAGAAACAGAAGGTAAAACAAACTTAGTAGATAAGTATAAAATTTTATTTGTATTCGTATTTGGTTTTTAAATATTAGGCGGCAAAACAGAAAATAAAATAAACTTAGTAGATAAGTATAAAGTTTCAAAATTTAAAACTTAAATTATGAGATTAATGCTCATATTCTAATACTTCTTTTAATTTACCTGTGAGATTGAGGTTGTATTTCCACGGTTAATAATAAAAGGTTTTAGTCATAATATACCTTTAATGCAAATAAATGTTCTACTCGTTTGATCTTCATCTATTTATGTGCAGTTATTGAAGCTTAGAGGAAGACCAGTGCATCTTTGATACATATTTCTCTTTCAAAGGTTAGTGTCTTGATTTTTTAATAGTGTGTCATGCATGTTATGCATGTTATCATTACTATAATGGACTAATATTTGGTTTATGTGTTGTCTGTTGATTATCTAATAGTCTCTTGATGAATTAAATAGACTAATGTTATGCATGTTATTCAAAGGATTAAATGGACTAATACTTGGTATCTGCATGCTATGCATGTTATCATTACCAGAATTAGTGAGCAGTTTGTAGCCAAACCAATGTTCCAAATAGACACGCAAAATGCAATACCCGTGTTCAAGGGTTGCTTACTTTCAGTTCTGTCATATGTATGTAGTTTTCCAAAATGGGTCAGTTTAGTATTTTATCTTTCATGCTTTAAATGTATGTGTAGGGTATATCAAGAATAACATATCATATAAAAAAGGTTATGGTTCTTTAGTTATTTTATCTTTCATGCTTTAGATGTATATGTACTACAGATAGAAAAGTTTAATTTTTTACTAATTTTGAACCATTTTGAGAAAACTGACCCATTTTTATAAAACATTCCCCCAACTCCAATCAACCCTTGAATAGCAAAATGCTATAAATTTTATGATGAGTGACCCAATGGCCTGTACTTATGTTCTTATTTTATATCCAAACAACATGCACTTATATAATATTTGGTTATGTACTTATTGAATATCATTTTGATAAAAACTGTGTGAAGTGACCCATTTTGTATCAACTTTGATAAAACTTTGTGAAGTGACCCATTTTGATAAAACTTTGGTATGGGTTGGCATAATGAAGTTGGTAAACTTCACCCATTTTTAAGTGACCATTCTTATATAAAAAAGTAAGTCATTTTGATAAATCATGCTTTTGATATAAACATATGCATTAAACTTCTGATATAAGCTAATAAACGTCTGATATAAACATATGTTGAATAAATTTCAGATATAAACATATGCATATGCATATGGTAGAAAGTCAGTTTGATAAAAATGATCCTTTTTGATAAAGTAATCCATTTTGAAAATTGCTTAAATCCAATAGCCTCTACAAAGGGTGTTTGGTTCTGCACTTATTGAATAGAAAATTGCTATAAAGTTTATGTTGAGTGACCCAACGACCTGCACTTTCTTATTTTGTATCCAAACAGTGTGCACTTATTCAATATTTGGTTCTGCACATAGCATTTTGATAAAACTTTGTGAAGTGACCCATTTTTTTATAAACTTTGATAAATATGTGTGAAGTGACCCATTTTGATAAACCTTTGGTACGGGTTGGCATAATGGAGTTGGCAAAATTCACCCATTTTGAAGTGACCATTTTGATATGAAACTAACTAATTTTGATAAATCATGCTTCTGATATAAACATATGCATTAAACTTTTGATATAAGTTGAATCAACTTCAGATATAAACACATGCTGAATAAATTTATGATATAAACATATACATATGCATATGATAGAAAGTCATTTTGAAAAAATTGATTCACTTTGATAAAATGACCCATTTTGAAAATTGCTTAAATCCAACAGCCTCTACAAAGGGTGTTTGGTTATGCACTTATTGAATAGAAAATTGCTATAAAGTTTATGTTGAGTGACCCAACGGCCTGCACTTTCTTATTTTGTATCCAAACAGTCTGCACTTATTCAATATTTGGTTCTGCACATTCAATAGCATTTTGATAAAACTTTGTAAAGTGACCCATTTTGTATAAACTTTGATAAATATGTGTGAATTTACCCATTTTGATAAAAATTTGGTACGTTTAATTGCTTATTCTATTTCTTGCAGGTATTGAAGATAAATTCGTAATCAACTAAAGTTGGTTAGTTACTTTATCTTTGTTTACATTTATCATTCCTGAATGTGTACTCTTCATTTAATAACTTATAATATCAATTGTAGATAGTCATTACTATGAACCGATCAAATGAAAACCAAGATCCAAATAAAGGTACGCTGGATAATACAAATGTATTGTCAAGCTACATTCCTCTATACCTTCGACCAATGTTTATCGATCCAGCTTTTTGTCATGTACAACAAACGTGGAACAATCATTAACTAATACAAACGGTTCATCTCAAGCAACACAAGTTAGGAGACTCAGAGGTCGGCCCCGTTTAAGAGCACACAATTTAACTGATATAACTAACATAAGTGGCTCATCACAACCACCTCAATTTTGTGCGCCTAATGTTCTGACAACATCACCTTTTCTATCATCTACAACAAACGTGGAACCATTAACAAATAATATAAATGGTTCATCTCAAGCAGCACAAGTTAGGAGACGCAGAGGTCGGCCCCCTTTAAGCGCACGCGCTTTAACTGATATCACTAACATAAGTGCCTCATCTCAACCACGTCAAATTGTACGCCTAATGTTTTGACAACGTTACTTTTTCTATCTCCGTTTAACGTTACTCCATCATTGACGTCAACCCTTAATATACCCCAGCCACCTTCAACACTTACAACGTCTTCTCAATGCGTGTCTCTTACTACTAGAAATTGCGATACAATACCACCATTACAACGTCGTGGTAGACCTCCATCTCAAACAAACGTTTTGTGGGTTCCTCGCAACGTTAGACCACGTAAGTTTAACTATATATATAAACTTTTATTAAAAAATTCTCATTCTACATATCTAACATCTGGGTTGCAGGTTTGCTTCCACAAAATGATCGTATAAGTTCGCCAATAAATCCAACCCCTCCAATCATGCTTTCATCAGTAACTATTGTTGATAATCAAGGAAATCCGAGGCATCTTCCATAATCAGCTCGCGTAACCAACCCTGCTAATTCAACGAGACATGTTATTGGCTTAAACAATTCTACACCATGCCACATATCTAAATCAGCAAACACTGACCACAATGAAACAAATGTCCCTATAAGTGTGTATCGAACTCAATGCCAGCAATGTAGGATGACTCAGTATGCGAACTCCGAAGATGCGACATATACATGTGCACATTATCAAGCCAAGTATTGGTATGGCGAGCGAACGGTTAGACGTTCACCCACATCTAATCCTAGATTCTCAACATGTTGCAGTGAAGGAAAGGTTGTACTGCCATTTCTTTGTCATCCTCCACCACTGTTGACAGAACTGATGGATTACAATGGTGGAGAACGCTCTAAGTTGTTTCGGAAAAAAATAAAGCTATTAAATTCGATGTTCTCTTTTACCTCAACGGGGGGAAATATAAACAGAGAATTAAATGATGGTCGCGGGCCTTATGCATTTAAGAAAACGGCCACAACCACCATCGTATAGGGACTCTATTACCGACATACGCAGACGGACGCCCTAGGTTTGCCCAGTTGTATATATATGACACCAAACATGAAGTAGACAGCCGATTATATGCATTGAACATAACGAGTTCTTTTGGTGTTGCGGATAATAATCTTCGTACGTTGGTGCAAGATCTTATTACAATACTTGATATACATAACCCATTGGTTCAATCATTTAGGATGGCAAAAGATAGGTTTGTTCAGTCATCAATACAACATGTTACTCTTCGCTTGATCGGTAACCGACAACATACAGGACGCCAATATAACTTACCAACCGCTTCTGAAGTTGCTGCACTCATACCAGGCGACGGTAATTCGATAGAATCACGCGATGTAATTGTTGAAGAACGTGGTAATGAGCAAAATTGCAATGGTGTTAAACAAATTTCTGAGTTGCACCCGAGTTTTATGGCTTTGCAGTATCCGTTACTTTTCCCTTGTGGAAAAGATGGGTTTCATTTGCATATACATCTGAATGTTCCACTGACAACTAAAAGAAAATACTTAAGTTTGAGGGAGTATTATTGTTTTCGTCTTCAAATTCGAGTTAATAAAAGTAGAACATTGCATAAAGCTGGCCGTTTGTTTCATACATTTTGTGTTGATGCTTATACCGCTGTTCTCGATCATGATCTAGACTAGTATAAGCAAAACCAAAATACAATACGATCTGAGCTGTATTATAGACTACATGATTGTGTTACTAACAGAGAGACAAATGCTGAATTCCTTGGTCGAAAATTTGTCTTGCCTTCGACATTCACTGGGGGTCCCAGACATATGATCCAACAATATCAAGATGCAATGGCTATATGTCGTTGGGCTGGACCTTCAGATCTTTTTGTAACTATGACGTGCAACCTAAAATGGCCCGAGATTCAACGTGAAGTTGAAAATTGTATACCTGGTCAACCTATAGTTGATAGACCAGATACCATTGCATGTGTTTTTAAGATGAAGCTAGACGATCTTATGGATGACATTCGTAAAGGAAATCATTTTGGACGAGTAAAAGCTGGTGCATACTGACTATATCATTTTTGCCTTCTTTTTAAAAAATTCCATTATCTAACCACATTATTCATGTATTTACATGTGCAGTTATTTATACAATCGAGTTTCAGAAACGTAGATTGCCGCATTGTCATGCACTTATATTTTTGCACGAACATGATAAGATTTCTTCAACAGATGAGATAAATCACGTCATGTCTGCAGAGTTGCCTTCTGAGGTTGATGACCCAATAGGATTTAACGCGGTTTGTTCTCATATGATGCATGGGCCATGTGGAGAGCTATATAAATCAGCCTCATGTATGTCAAGAGATACATGTGTAAAAGGATTCCCGAAGCAATATTGTGAGGACACATTTATTACCCGTGACGGTTGGCTACATTATAGGAGACCGAATAATGGAAGAAAAGTACAAGTTGGTCGACAAAATATTATGCTAGATAATCGGTTTGTTGTTCCGCATAACATTGATTTGATAGTAAAATATGATTGTCATATAAATGTGGAATGGTGTAACCAAGGAACATTGGTGAAGTACCTTTTTAGTTATCTTAACAAAGGTCCTGATCGTGCAACAATTGTCATTGAAGGTCAAAGAAATGAAACCAACAACAGTACCACCACAACCAACATCAGCAACACTACTTACTCCTCTAGAATGACCACCAACAACACCACCACCACCACCACCAACAACAACAACAACACCAGAATGACATATGCAGTTATATTACAGCATCAAGACAAAATTGAACAATATCTCAGTTGTCGTTATATTTCAGCCTTTGAATCATGTTGGCACCTCTTAGGATACGAAATGCATTACCGATCTGTTGCTATAGAAAGGCTCCCTTTTCATGAAGAAGGGTGTAATAGAGTTTACTTTAGGGGTGATGATGACGTTGATAATGTTATTCAAAGAGAAACCGCAGCAATGTCTAAGTTTACTGAATGGATGAAAGCTAATGAAATGTATCCAGAATTAGGAAGTAATCTAACGTATGCCGAGTTTCCCACAAAATTTACATGGCATGAGAAGGAAAAAGTTTGGAAGCCACATAAAAGTGGAATGAGCTTAGGCCGGATTTATTATGTCTCCCCTTCAATGGGCGAGAAGTTCTATCTATGAATGTTACTAAATGTTGTACGTGGTCCCACGTCTTTTATACAGATCCGAACCGTAGATGATGTAGTGTACCCAACATATATGGCCACTTGCAAGGCGTGGCATTTATTAGGAGATGACGTTGAGTGGGTTCAAGCAATAAGAAATGCTTCTCAGTGGAAATTAGGCGATCAACTTCGAGAGATGTTCGTAACCATATTGCTATTTTGTAGAGTTTCTGACCATAACAGCTTTTTAAAGATGTCTACCAATACATATCAGAAGATGTTGTGCGCAAACAGCGTAGGTTGTTGCATAACCAAAATGTGGTGTTTACGGATCAAGAAGTTCAGAATTACACACTATTAGAGTTAGAGGATATATTGAATGTTAATAATAAGTCGTTGGTTGATTTCCCGGAACTCCCTCAACTTGATTACACGTTAATGAATATCGGCAGGAATAGATTGATAGCTGCTGAAAGAATGTACAATGCAAACGAAGAATGGTCTCGGTTTACCAGTTTGTATGGTGGATTAAATCCACAACAAAGAGATGTATATGATAACATCATGCAAGCTGTTAATGAAATAAATGGCTGGTTATTTTTTGTGTATGGTTGTGGAGGTACTGGAAAAACGAATTTGTGGAAAACAATTATATCATGGATACGTTCGCTTGGAAGAATTGTGTTATCTGTTGCCTCATCTGGTATTGCATCACTCTTATTGCCTGGTGGACGAACCGCACACTCCAGGTTTCGTATACCTATGGAACTTGACAACGAATCGTGTTGTGGAATCGATGTCATTTCAGATCTTGCAGATTTAATTAGAGCCGCTGATCTTATTATTTGGGACGAGGCACCCTTACAACATCAACATGCTTTTGAAGCCGTTGATTGAACATTTCATGATATTTGCAGGCTTGATAATCCTAATGCTGATAATCAAGTGTTCGGCGGAAAAGTTGTTATGCTTGGTGGAGATTTTTGACAAATCCTTCCAGTTATTCCAAATGCATCAAGGGCTGTAGTAGTTTCTTTTGCCATGAACAAGTCATCGAGCGTGTGGGATTATTGTAAGGTTTTTGTTTTGTCTAATAACATGTGACTTTGTGATCCTACAGTTGATGTTACAAATGCAGATGACATTATGCGATTTCATAATTGGCTTATAGCCATGGGAGATAGCAGGCTTTCGTCTATTGCACTAGATGAAGAAGATGATGCTACATGGATAACAATTCCCGAAGACCTTTTAATTCTCGTTGATGATAAGCCTGTTGGGGCTATCGTGTCGAGTACATTCCCGGATCTCCTAAATCGAATCCAAGATATCAATTACTTAAAAGAGAGATGTATCCTGTCCCCAACGAATGATGTTGTCGATAAGATCAATTCACATGTTCTTGCATCAATGTCGGGCGAAATGCATGAACTTCTTAGTGTTGATATGATATGTTATACCACAAATAACTTAGAGGATATGCAAATCATGTACCCTCCTAAATTTCTTAATACTTTAAGGTTCTCGGGTGTCCCAAATCACAAACTTGAGTTAAAGATAGGTGCACCAATCATATTATTACGTAATACGGGCCTGCAGCGAGGTTTGTGTAATAGGACACGTTTAGTAATTACCCAGATTACCCGTACTGTCCTTGAGGCTCAAATTATTACCGGGACTCATATTGGTGAAAAAGTATTTATTAATAAGATTGATATGACCCCGACCGATTCATCCTGGCCATTCAGATTTATACGAAGGCAGTTTCCCGTTAAAGTATGTTTCGCCATGACAATCAACAAAAGTCAAGGCCAAACTTTTAACCATGTTTGTACATACCTTGAGAAACCCGTGTTTACCCATGGACAACTTTATGTTGCTTCATCGCGCGTAACTTCTCGCGCTGGACTTTATTTTTATATTGATAACGGAGGAATTTGTGCTAATAACATGAAAAAAAATATTGTTTACAAAGAAGTCTTTTATAATTTGCCTATAGGTATGCATTGCACTTGAAATACTTTACTTTGCATTTCCTTATTATATGACAAATGTTCTTTTTATTGCAGTTCCTATCGAACAACAATGAGCATCCGTTGTCACTATGTCGATGACTTGCATCCTAATTTGATTGATAAGTGGACACTTAATGTTATGGCTGCACGTGTATGGACTACTTACAATCCAAAGATCAATCGCGTTCTATCTATTGACTTGATTATAGTAGATGAATGTGTGATTGTAGATTTCTTTTTTATATTGCTTAATTTACTGTACATGTCTCATTAATTTTGTATTCAATTTCAGTATACTTCAAATCACGCAAAGATTCCGCCGAGTCTTATGCACAAATTCAGGGATCGTATCAAAGAGGGTTGCGTCTATAAGATACACATGTTCACAATCGATGAATATGGCCAAACAAAATACAGGCCTTTGTATAGCAAGATCTTTGTGCAATTTAGTTTCAAGACATTTGTTCAACCATCATCTATTAAACCTGAATTGTTTGACAGATACGTGTTTAAGTTTGTACCTTTTTCCAACCTACAACAGCGTATAGGAAATGATACATATCTCACATGTTATCATGTTATTAGTACATTCATTTCTCTTAAAATTTTAATTTTACTATAATATATGTGTCTTACCTTTTATTTATACCAGATGTTGTAGGTGTTCTTAAAAAATGGGGCCCTCTTCAAGATAGTGTTGGGAAGAACCAAGGTTGTAACCCCCAACTTCGTAAAATCGTAATTGTTGATGCCAGGTATTCTCTCAAATTGATTACACAATTCTTCTAAACATCCGATCTAAATTCATTAACAAGTTTCCCTATTATAAAAAACTACAGTGACATAAAACTTAACGTTTCATTGTGGGGGAAATGTGCTTTAATGTATGATGATAATGTGATCGAATCTAAAAAAGATACCAACATCGTGGTTGTTTTAACGTGTTGCAAAGTTGGATTTTATGCAGGTGCCATATTGAATACTTAAATAAACTATTCTACCATTAAAGTTTATAACAACTATTTTATGTTTGACCCATTTTTTTAATTTCCTTATACTCAGGTGGATCGGAGTTACAGTTAACGGCGTCTTCACAAATTTATTTGAACCTTCCAATTGATGAAACCATTGCATATAGCCAAAGGTGACATTCAATTCTACTTGGATATTTATGAAACAAGTTTCTACATATCAAAACCTACCTGTTAAGCATTTTGAAATTGTGATTTTATAGACTTATTGAGCCGGCCTCCTTTACATTGTGTACTGAGTCAGACGAGTTAAAAGTAACAAGTATCATCAACATTTATAAGCACCTTGCTGATGGCGTTACTCTGGTAATTGACTTAACAAACTGTATGATTTAACTTTGTGATTCTATCAATATCGATATTTTTAATAATATAATAAATTCTTATGACGATTCTGTTAGAAACATACAAAGTACATAAGTATAGCGGGGAAAAGTGGATCACATTTAACACTCAGAACCACATGGAGTTCTCTACATGGATCAAAATGGGGCAAATTTTTTTTGACCCATATGGAGAACTTCATGTGTAGAACTCCATGTGGAGAACTTCAGGTGTCATTTGGCTTTCCGATTAGGACATGACATGTCATCAGATAGCGGTCAGTAGTATGGAAAAGTAATGCACGAATAGACAAACCCACATAAAGTTCTCCACATGGGTCAAAATGGGACAATTTCATTTTGACCAATGTAGAGAACTCTATATGGAGAACTTTATGTGGAGAACTTCAGGTGTTATTTGGCTTTCCGATTAGGTACTGACATGTCATTAGATAGCAGTCGGTAGTATGGAAAAGTAATGCATGAACACTCAAACCCACATAGAGTTCTCCACATGGGTCAAAATGGGTCAACTTCATTTTGACCCATGTG
The DNA here is from genome assembly GCA_026074375.1 of Tanacetum coccineum. Lineage (NCBI taxonomy): Eukaryota > Viridiplantae > Streptophyta > Magnoliopsida > Asterales > Asteraceae > Tanacetum > Tanacetum coccineum. Next base: position 32,973 of record BQNB010002914.1, read on the forward strand.
GAGAACTCTACGTGGAGAACTTCATTTGGAGAACTTCAGGTGTCATTTGGCTTTCCGATTAGGTACTGACATGTCATTAGATAGCGGTCAGTAGTATGGAAAAGTAATGCACGAACACTCAAACCCACATAGAGTTCCCCACGTGGGTCAAAATGGGTCAATTTCATTTTGACCCATGTGGAGAATAAGGGGGTGTTTAGAAAGGAGTGCACCATTAGTTTAGGAAAGGAGTGCACCATTAGACTTGCTTACTTTCAGTTTGTACTGAATTTGTGTAAGTTTTAATAAAGGGGTGTTTGGATTTGCGGTTTAAAACTAATTAGTTGACATTTGTTACTTTCCTTTGATACCAACGTGCGAAACATGTTTTATGTCCTCAATGTTTTCAGTTTTAAATGTTGAATATGTAGTACACCGTACACACATTTGAATCCATAAATTTTTAGATGTTAATTGGGTTAGTCGAGGAGTATATTTGTGCGTCACCGGGTGGCATAATGGAGTTGGTTGGGGTAAACTCACCCAATTTATATACTGAGTCATTTTGATAAAACTGACCCATTTTGAAATCTGCTTAAATCCAAACATCCCCCCAAGTCCAATCAGCCCTTGAAACTGTTGACATCCAAACAGCCCCTTAAAGATGCATGTGTCGAAACAGCCCCTTAGACCAAATTTGTCCAAACAGCCTCTTAACCCTGTCTGTGTCCAAACAACCCTTTAAACAGAATCCGTCCAAACAACCCTTAAAGTAATTCATGCACTTACTTTATTTGCTGGATTTTCTACACAAAATATGGATGTTTCATGTTTTGTTATTAGGGAACAAGGTTCATTGTATATGGAATGGTGATCGGTATCGACCTGGATAGAGACTAGAAATACATCAGTTCTGTAAGGGATAAACGTTGCCTCTATTAAGGGACGCCTTTAGCTTTTGTTTAAGGCTTTAGATTCCACATAGAGTCACACTAAGAAATTTTACTTACTTATATATTGCGATGTATATGAATCATATCAGTTGAGACGAGTAATATGTTGTTTCATTGGTAGCTCCCTTAGGTTGTTAGATATTGATGTGAATTATCAAATTATATAAATGTTATGATTTCTTAATGTTTTTATTTGTTTGTCATTTTACAATATTTAGCGATTTAAGCAATAGGTTCAGACTTTAGTTGCAGTAGATTGACTTTAGCATTTTTCTAATTTTCTTAACACGCCAAATTTACGGCAATTAAAGTCAGACTACTTATCGGATAATGAGATTAAAAAAAAATACTAGAAGCGAATGAGTCCATAGTCTAGAAGGAAGGTAGTCATTTTGTGGGGTCTGTGTTACACGTGAACTTTATGAAAAGCGTGAGGTAAACGATTGAGTATTGGTTAAAAATAGTGATTTAAAGATTTGTTGTATTCGTGTTAATGTGACTTAAGAATTGGTATTTATGGGAATGAATCATGGGTTAAAAAGATGAAGTGGGATGGTGTTAAAGATTATATATAGTCAAAAGAGGGAAGTGTGGGTGGTCAATGGTCACCTTGCATGATATGTTCAAAAATGAGGAAATTTGATGAATCATTGTGATGAATATATAACATCTACGATTTTAAGACAAATCATACCCCTTAACCCTGTCTGTGTCCAAACAACCCTTTACACAGAATCCATCCGAAAAGCCCTAAAAGTAATTCCTGCACTTACTTTATTTGCTAATTTTTTCTGTGTAAAATATGTATGTTTAATGTTTTGTTATTAGGGAACAAGGTTCATTGTATATGGAATGGTGATTGGTATCGACCTGGATAAAGACTGGAAATATATACAATGTACCAAGTGCTTTGAAAAAGCGACATTAGATGGCAATCGCTATTATTGTGAACGATGCAAAAAACACGTCATGAACCCGCGTCTAACGTAAGTTATATACGTCTTGATGAAAAGTATGCTTTTTTATATTACTTTTTGTTCATTTTCTTTCTTTTATAGGTACAAGTTAGTGATAACAGTACGAGATAACGAGGAGGATATTGATTGTGTGCTTTTTAACTCAGAGGCCACTCCGCTTTTAGGTATTACAGTAGATGAGTTGAATAACAAGACTATAACAGAGGTAAGCTATATTACTTTGACAATATATTTATAAACGCATATTACAAGTCTATTATATACATGTTATGGATGTATGTATTTTAACGCATCCTATTTACTATGTGATGACTTTAAAACGCCATCATTGTTTCAGGGTGTAAACGACCCTGATTGGATAGTTGATTACTTGATAAATAGTCTTTGCACTCAATGGGTTGTTCTCCAAATCAAGATTGACAAGTTTAATCTTGCACCTACATATGTAAGAAGATATACTGCCACTAAATACTATGGCCACGATGTAAATGACCTGAAGAAATACGCTGGGAGTTCATCAAGTTCAGGATCAGTCCCAAAGCTGGTGTACTCTGATTTAAGCGTTTCATCAGAAAATAGTTATTGTGATACGACTGATTACGCTATTCATGATGAGAACTTCGGATCCACTATCACCGAGTATGAGGAAAAGCTGATGGATGAGCTTGAGTGGGGTCATGATGTATCTAGATTAAAGCCTGCTGCAACTTATATATGTACGAATGAGGGTCTTAATGCACCTCACACAAGCACGAACGATGTAATTGTGAATGACCTTAAAAAAGGTAAAGCAATTGTGGATACGGAGCCTGTTGTTGTTGAAACTCATGTTAATGATTTTACCCATGATGAATCTTCTTCTTTGCCTGAACATGCATCTGATGTAAACAAAATTGTGTGTCCTCCTTCAAGTCCTACCATAGAATCAGATGAAATGCCAACTCAAGGTGATGTAGATAACATGAGGATGTGTGTTGATGAGACTGCAACTACTCAACATGTGGACATTATGCAAGATGATTAAACTCAGTACGCGCTTAACCGCGAATAATTCTTATTAATGTTTACTTTGATCATCTAATACATTATGAAAATAACGGTTTTATACCGTCGTACTTTCTTATTTAGAATGTTGCAGGATTATATCTTTTATTTACATGAGATTGGTTCATATTTCATGACCTTTTTTTTAACTTTTAGATGTTATAACAATTTCTAACTTATAAATAATCGTCTACCCGTGCAACGCACGGGTATTGTTCTTGTTACAAGTGTTGGTTAATTTATAAAATTAATTGTTGAATTAATTGTTACAAATTTATTTATATAGTTTTATAAATAAATAAATGTTCTAGATATTTTATTGAACATATTTGACATAAAATAGATGGACATAAATTAGAGGACTTAAAGTATAAAAATTAGGTTGTATTGGTTAATTTAGAGGACTTGTAATTATAAAAAGATGGTAAAAATCACTAAACAAAAAATATATATATATTTATTTAAAACAACCCCTATAATCTGTTTTGACACGAATTTCTATGTAATTTATAAACTTAATTTTATGATAGTACGTCTCAAGACGATTCCGAATATATAAGAAACTTGAAAAACAAAGTTAAAACGAGAAAGATATGAATTTTACTAGATACCGGTAACTATATATATATAAAAACTATGTTTTATATAAAACAGTTTATACATTCTGTTTTAGCACGATTTTCTAGACAGTTTATAAATATAAAAATGTGATAATACATCTTCATACGAAACCATGGATATAAAGAACGCGAAAAACGGAGTTATAACGAAAGATATATGAATTTTTAAAGATTAACGGCACATTTATTTATTTTGACAGCTTTTAAAACTGTGAAAATCTGTGAGAATCTGCCATATTTTAAAACTGTATTTTTGAGGGCTTTCGGGTCCGATTCGGCTTAAGTATAAAACTACAATGTTGTCCGGAATGATAATTTACTATCGCATTGCAATTTTCTAAGCCCGAAAGTGGGCAAAAATGAGTAAAATCATCATGGAAACTAGACAACTTATTATATAAAATTTCTGCACTATTTTCCTGACATGAATAGTGTCGGTTCGTTTGGACTATAAAAACTTTAGAAAATATTTTAGCATTACTTATATAATATTTATACGCGGTTTAAAACCTTATAAATATTATTTTATAAAACAGTTGAACTATATTTTGTGACACTTTATAAATAATAATAATATTAAAATCAAGCAAAATTTCTATAATTAATTTTATAGTTATTAGAAAATATTTCGAAGATATATATACTTGGACATTAAATAGCAAACGTAACTTAAACATTGTTTCAACTCTTATAACTAAACGGAAACTATTAGGTTGTGATATAACTTGATAATGTACATTGTTGTATTTATTTTAAATACATTACACCTATACGACCTATAAATAATTAGGTTGCATTCCGGATCATTCGTGACATTTCACTTTATTGATTTTGCTCTAATCAATACATTCACTTAAGGTGAGTTTCATGGCCTCTATTTTACTTGTTTTGAACTATTTTGGGGGAGAATACATGCTCGTAAATTAAACTCGTTTATATACTCATTTACATACATATTTACAAACTCGTTTACATACTCATTTGCCGATCTCGAAGTGAGATTCATTACATTGCTTTGTTTTACATAGGGATGCAAGTACATTTTTAAACATAATTACGTAGCGTGCCTAAGTAGCGATAACTTTTAAAAACTTATGATCGCATTGCATTGAAGATTTGCTTCATGAATACTACTCGTTTGATTGTATTAAAACTTATCTTCCTTTTGATGTAAAACCTTGGGATTTGTCATTTTGAAAACTTATTTTTTCAAACGAACCAAACGATGTACTTTTAAAACGACTTATGTAGATGTCGTTCTTTATTACTCGTGTCTTTGTGCTATGAAGTCACGTCCCGATTACCTTCCGCTGCGATATTTTATGGGTGTGACAGAGAAGGAAGGTGTTTGTGGTTTCAAGCTTTGTAGAAGTTTTTGTTCACTTCCGATCAACACGAGTTTTGAGTACGGGCTTGAGATTTTTCCTCTGATCAGTCATCCTTTCAGCAACATTTGAGTCAAACACTTTAAGATCTCTTCTTATTGGTGTTAATACGTTCACAATTTTGACAGGTCTAAGAGAGTGTGTTATCTGATGAGAGACCTTTTTGTCTATGCGATCACGAGAGTTTACCAAGCTTGTTGCTGATATTGTTGACATTAGCTAGGAAAAACCACTCTAGAAGACAGTTTTTAGATGAGCAGCGGGAGTGATATCTTCATCTTAATATAGTTGTTTGAATATAAGAAACTAAAGTTTTCGTTATCTATAAAGTTATTGTCACGGAAAATGTATTATAAAAAAACATTTCTTGTCAAAAATTTTAAATGCATAGTATGAATCGTCGCAAATGCAACGCGCGAGTACCTTGTTAGTAAAGCTATAAAACATTTTCATAAAGTTTTGCGTTTTAAGTTAATTGTAAAGTTGTTACTAACGTAGTTTGACAAGTAATTTAGATTTATTAATTTGTACGAGGCTCGTTCAAATAAGTAGAAACTTTTTTGGAAAATTCATTGAGGTATGTTCTTCCTATAATTTAAACGAAATTTCCAACTCTGACACTTTGAAGAAATAAGGTTTAAAGAAACCCCAGATATAATGTTCTTGCATCTTTCAATATTTTTATAGAATTGCTGGTTCCCTTCTCATCAATGTTAAGGTAGTTTCCAGGACACTTTGCCAAAATGAAGTCAAGTCCATGAATTTATGATTTAACAAATAGGACATTTCTTGTATCGAATCTCTTTTAACTTGTTGCGAGTCCATATTGGTGTAATTTATGCATTTAAGAGACTTTACACTCTTTACAGGGAAATGAGGTTGTACCAAACGTTACCACGATGAGGTCTTCTATGCTAATGTCACATGGGTCATCATCAACCTATATTTATCATATCATATATTTCTATATCGAGACACACACTGCTTGTTGGTTGGTAGAAAATTTATCCTTCTTCCTAATTGATACTACAAACGACACCTCTCACCATCACGCGTTCTCTCTCTCTCTCTCTCTTTCTCTTCCCCTCTCTCTCCTTCTAGATTTCTAATACGCGTAACCAACAACCGTGATAGGACTCAGGAGGCTTTTCTCGATACCAAGTATTCCCAACTGTACTCTTACCGTGTTGGTCATTAAGATCTCACAAACATCATGAGGATCATATAGATTAATCTTATTGAAATGAAATATTTTATAACTTACATGTCTTATAATCAAGTGTTTGTGAAGAACTAAACTAATGAAATCGTGCTTCAATTCACGAGATAATTAAACATTGAAACCTCTAAGTTTCACAATTCGCGTAAACAAATTAATATTATCAGTAGCATGAATTTATTTATTTATTCATTAACCGATCAGTTATTGATTCTATACTTGTAAAGTTACATAACTTAGGCCATCAACTAGTAAATCCTTTTAAAAATTATTATAGTTGTGTCATATCATTAATTTATTCAAATGAAACCTTTAAAAGCTTTATAAACATCTCATATAATCTAAATGCATTAATGATTAATCAATGAAAATGTTCAATATGTTACACCTCTTCATGTGACATAAAGTTGTACACAACAACAACAACATTACCCAATCCCGCCATGACAGGGTATGGGGGAGGTGAAATGTAGATAGATCATACCCTTACCTTTGGGAAACCCGCGGTTAGGGAGACTGCTTACAGGTAGACCTCCAGCTAAGAGAAGGAAGAAGAAAGGGTCGGGCACACACGCCTCACGCACGCCCACACACACACACACACTCGCACTCTCACACACACATACGCACATACACACCACACGCATAACACACACACGCACAAAAACACCCACACACACCACATATATATAAATATTTGTGCAAGCTAGATAAATGGAACAAGGCATGCGAAGGCAAGAAAACAAAATAAATAACGGGCAACAAAACACATAGAAAGAACGGCGAAGGCAAACAAGCATACAACGCAATGCACCAAAAACCAAACAATAAAAGGCCACGGGAAAAACATAAGCAAGAGCGACCATAAACAGGAAGGCATACATAAGTAACAGACCCATGTGACATAAAGTTGTAAATGTGAATTTTCATAAAGTTGATCAATTGAATATACCTAGTTGGACTTGCAGAGCTACCAAGTCTTATAAATTTGTTCACAAAGTGCGTGTATGTCCGTCCATTCCTATGGGAACTTATGATTCAAAACAAACATCATCATCAACATACCTTCAACGATCAGTGACGTATCTAGTTAGCGGAGACCTTATGTAAAAATTTATATGATAAATAAATGTGACGCTTAATGAAATGTTATACTAGTTGTTGAAATAAAAACCATATTATTTTAATGATTTAGCTTTAAATTTAACAAATATTTAAAACATATAATATTATATTACGTTAACAATTTTTGTTCAAAGTGAAATAGGGGCCCCGATTATATAACGGAATGTAAATTTTGAGGCCCCTAAATATATGAGACCATGTGTGGTAGCACACCCTCGTATACGGCTCTGTCAACGATCATGTTTTATATATTTAAAAACTAAAAGGTAGTTTCTGAACATTATTGAATCGGTTAAAACATTACTGTATATAGTAATACACGTGCGTGCATATCGTTTCCTTGTCATATCTGTGAAACTGTCTGTATTAGAGCATATGATATTATTGTCAAAAATCAAATTTTACACTAGAAAAAGAGGCTTAATCTCGTGAGGTTTTCAATGGTAATCTTGTGTTTTGATACACAGCTTGTCATATGATGCAGATTATTGTAACTTTGAGGAACCTAACAAAATGATTGAACACGTATAGAATCAAGTAAAAAGAAGGTATGGACGTACCAAGCAGAAAATGACTGATGATGAGTCTAACATAACTCCCTAATGAACACAGTGTGTTATTGGTCGAAAATAAGGTAGGCCGAAAAACAACCACCAGCCTTGTGCAAACTCAAGATGATTTTCTTTAGCTTATCAGATGACTTGTCGAGTACGAATAAACCACGCTGTGGATGCATTCTTATATGAGTAGCTTAGCTAAGAAAAGGCTATTCAATGAATTAGATTGAGGGTTTAGTTAAAACCCATCAGTGTCTATTAAACTAATGGATAAATTCCAACCCGACACGACGACACATCAACTCAAGACATGAACAAAAAAAATCATTGTTCATCCAACATGCTTTTATCTAGAGCCGAGTCAACCATGTCAAGTTGATCTCGCACAAGTATTGATTATTAAGCCTGAGCTCAGTGAAGTGAACGATACCCTTGACCTCAGGTTAACTTGATTAATAGTATATAACTATGTATAAATATTAGGGCAAATGACACAAAAAAGTACTAAACTTAAAGGTCATTTCCAATGTATCAAACTTTTATCTTGCATAAAAAGACACCCAACTTATTTTTCTTTTTACCAATTTGAGTATTATCGTTAAATATTTTTTTTTTGAACAGCAACTTTATTAGAAACAACTAGCAAGACGCTAGAATTACAAAGAAAGGAGGTGAGGGTGTTGAATCCAACTAACCCAACTCAAAGTTTTTTTTCCTCTAGCAACATACCAATTAAAAGAACGAAAAACAATGTCATCAAAAATAAAACTTTTACGAGGTTTGGAGCTCGCAAAAAGAAGTTGATTCCTATAGGACCAAATGCTCCACCAATAAACATAGAACACGCCTTCTAACACGCCTTTTAACTTAGAGCCGAGCCGGATAGACTTGAACCACAAGAGCCAACCATCATAATTATCAAAATCGTATAGAACCAGATCCCACCAACGACAAATGAGCTTCAAAACCTCTTTAGCTACCTGACAACCGAAAAACAAATGAGAGGACGACTCGGAATCATTGTTACACACCGGACATTCCACGGAGGGGACGAAGATATTCCTGCTCATCAGATTTAAACGAGTAGGGATACGATCTTGAACAAGCTTCCAAACGAAGACATTAACCTTAATCGGGATGCTTTTAACCCATCGTGTAGGAATATTCTCCTTGGGGAGGAAAGTCTCGTCTAGAACCGATCTCACATCCTTAACTTGAAAAACTCCTTCGCCATTTAAATCCCAAAAGCACCTATCCTCCATGTTCGAAAGAGAAACCGAATCAAGAAGATTCGTAAGCTGCTCAAGCTGCTGAGCTTCAGGACCCCCCCGAGTCTGGCGACGAAAAGAAGCTGTGAAAGGAGCATTGAGCTTATCTGCAACTGAGCAATCTTTATTGACTTCTAAAGCGAATAGACGGGGAAAAGAAAGCTTAAGCTGATTATCTCCAATCCAAAGGTCATTCCAAAAGCTGGTACGCAAACCGTTACCCACCCGAATTTTACAATGAGATACAAGATTAATACCTTTATCGTTGAGGGCTTTGACTTCTTTGATAATAGTACCCCAAGGAGAATTGTAAGCAGCAGAAATGGGATGAGAGCTTGAACCATGAACCGCAGCAATAACACGAGACCATAAAGAGTTGTCATGAGAAAGAAAACGCCAAACCCATTTGAAGATAAGAGCCCGGTTGAGAGCGAAAAGACTAGATACACCTAAACCGCCAAATTTCTTAGAAGCAAGAACCTTGGTCCATTTGATCCAAGCGATTTTTCTATCGCCATCTTTAACTCCGTAAAAGAAATCCCTACGAAGCCTTTCCATGTGGTTAAGAACCAGTTTAGGGACCTTATAAATCGACATGTTGTAGATAGGGGTGGAGCCAAGGACCGATTTTAGGAGAGTTAGACGACCACCTATGGAAAGAGTATTAAGTTTCCATTTAGACAATCTCTTAATCATTTTGGCAATAGTCTCGTCCCAAGCCTTGAGATTAGCCATATTATCGCCAACTAATATTCCCAAATATCTAAAGGGAGTTTTCATAGTAGAACATCCAATGAACTTAGCCGCCTCAATCACATGATTATCGCAAATACCAACACCAAGAAGTTGACTTTTCTGAAAATTAATTGTCATGCCGGAAAGAATAGAAAAGCAACGAAGAATATGCATGATACCCTTAAGGTTATCTTGAGACCATTCGCCGATAAACACCGCATCATCAGCGTAGAACAAATGTGACAAAGTGAGAGAGGAGTCGAACTTGTAACCTTTAAAAGTACCAGCTTCAACAGCCCGATTGAAAGACAAATGAAAAGCTTCCATGATGAGTAAGAATAGAAAAGGAGCTATAGGATCCCCTTGTTTTAAGCCACGAAACAAATGAAACTCAGTAGTCGGACTCCCGTTAACAAGAATAGAAGACTTACCAGACTTTAAGCTTCCGCGGATCCAAGAACACCATTGAGGACCAAAACCAAAAGAAGTAAGAACGTCTTCCAAAAAATCCCATCTAATAGAATCATAAGCCTTGGCGAAATCAACTTTGAAAATCATAGCCTGCTGTTTTTTGACTTTACACCGAGCTAATACCTCGTTAATTATAAATGGGCCGTCTAGGATCTGCCTATTAGGTAAGAAAGCAGACTGAACATCGGAAATAAGATCTGAAATAACCGTAGAGAGCCGAGAAGCCAAAATCTTGGTAACTACTTTATATAAACAACCAATTAAACTGATTGGACGATAGTCACAAACCCTCTTAGGATCTAGGATCTTAGGAATTAAGGCCACAAACGAAGAATTACACCCGATAGCGAATTCACCATGATCAAAGAACCATAAGACCGCAGAACAGAAATCAGTCCCAACTACGGTCCAATATTTGCGAAAAAAATCGAAAGTAAAACCGTCCGGTCCGAGGGATTTATCGTTAAATATTTAACGATCATCTGTTACATTTTATATTTTAAGTCTACCGTCGCTACACCCCCAATCATCGTAGCCATTAGACAAATTTATCATTAGATCAGAGACATTGAAACTTCAAAACCAACAAAATCCTCTATAGATGGTGATTTAAGAAAAGATAATGGATCTGGACTGAGTGAATCTTTGACAATAATGGTTACGAAACCGTGAATCTGGATCGAGCAACTCCAACTACTAGCAACAGTGCACGAAATGATCAAAATGGAAGCATAAACAATTGGAGTGGGATTCAAGCTTGGAATCATATGAATCAGTATAGTTCAATTCCATAGTTTAATATGAAGATTTAACAAAGATAACCTTATTAAGGTTGTTCACCATTAACTTTAATTGAATGTTCTTATATTTTTTTAATGTTGGTTATAAACCAAGTACGATGAGGATTCAACAATTCTTCTTTCTAACGTGTGCTAAACTTTATACTCTCTCCGTCTCAAAATTATTGTCCCCCGACAAAACACACATTTTAAGAAAAGTGCATTTATTATTACTTTCTCTTTCTTACTTTTTAACAGAATGACAGTTTTACCCTTAACTAAGGGCCCGTTTGTTTTATGGTAATTGAATCAAGTAATGGAATCAAGTAATAGAATCATTTTATGATTCTAAGAGCATCTCCAATGGTAAAAACACTAATAGCTTTTTACTATTTTAATAAGTCTTTTAAGAGTGCTTTTTTGCATTGGAGTGAAAGCTTTTTAAAATGACTTGGTAGATTACAAGTCTTTCCTCAAAGTCTTTGTACATTAATATAGGAAGCAATAATTTTGGTTTGTAGTGGGACCCATTATTAGAAATGAAAAGGTAAATTCATACCCATTGAATGAAAGAAGAGTGAAAGTGTGTCTTTCATGATTAATTATCTTTATTTTAATTTGTTCTCTCACATTACATCTCAAATTAAAATAGTTTATTATTTTTTTTCTTTTTTCATGTAGACCCAACATAATTAATAAACAATATAATAACAATAAATTAAAATATTATAATATTTGTTTAAACTCATTCACATTCCATTAATCTATCAAACTCATAGTCATTGTGATTCCGAGCAACAAACAAAACGGGCCCTAATTAATTAAAGTCTTCTTTAAAGTTTGTAATAATAATTTCAAAAAAAGATAATATAATAAACTTGATCAAAATTCCTTATCTATTTTTAGCAGTGGACAAATAAATTGGGACATAAAAAAAAACTTAGATAATAAAAATGGGACAAATGGAGTATTATTGTAATAACTGTATTAATGAATCCTTTTAACTAAAAGGTAGTTAAAAAATGTTTTAATTTGTACGCGTGACTTTTGTTTGAATTGAATTTACTATAGTTTCTTTATGTATTCATAAAAACATAATGTACACAAGGAACATATTTACAAGAGTTATATATGTTGTTATACTCAACCAGTTAAGGTTTCGCATATGCATGGTTTAGACGTCTGAATAGAGAAACTTCAAATCACTTAAAAGATTGTCACCACAAATGTTTATATGCAAAACAACAACGTATCCTAATTATATTCCCTCTAAGAAGTAAATCGTACGTACAGCATAGGTTAGATTTATTTTATTGTGTTACAGAACTATCACTCAATGTCTCTCATCTAATGATAATTTTGTCTAGTGGCAACGATGATTGGGGGTTGTGGTAGCGGCGTTGACTTGAAATGTAAAACTTAATGGATGATCGTTAAATATTTAGCGAAAATACCCAAATTGGTCCAAAAAAAAATAATAAGTTGGGTGCCTTTTTATGCAAGAAAAAAAGTTTGATACCTTGATTGGAAATGACAAGTTTAGTACCTTTTTATGCCATTTGCCCTAAATATTACTAGCAACATTAATCAGGCTCACCATTATATTAATTTTAATACTTTAGAGTTAGGATCAACTCAAGTTGATTACATAGTATGAAAATCACGTAAACTTGGATATACACAAAGTATGAAAATGTAAAAATGACACAAATTTGCTAAGGCATTGGACCTTCGCGAGCTACTTATTTCTGATACTCAAGTTCGAATCAAAAGTCTATTAAAATAGCTTGAGGTTGAGCTCGACTCGATTTCGACTTGTACCGAGTCGATTTTGTGGTATCTCAAACAGATAAGGTATATTTAAAGTAGAATGTTTAAATAAAACAATACATATTTGCATTTAACACTTGAAGACCGAGGAGTGGGGTTTATCCTCTAAGACGAATGTTCAAGCCTTGCATACTGCCTAATTGGATGTCACTGTGGGCTCGAATCACTAACTATTAACTTGCCGTTCAAAAAAAAAAAAAACACTTGAAGAGCAGCACCCACATAAGGCGTGGTGATTTTCTTTAGCAGTTGTTTGAAATAAGACGTCAACTGCATAAAGCTGCACCTTTTTTTAGAAGGGAAAATTTGCAATTGCTTCATAAACGCTAACCTTTGTTTAGCCCTCGCTGCCCTCCTATCATTTTCACTTTTTCAGGCATCGGTCCAGCATCGTCAACGACCATGATACCAGATTACAAGGTTATAAACCTTTGGCAACATTATTGTAAATATTGTCGAAAAATTTTGCTCGAAGAAGCAATAACAGCATAAAATAAGCCATGATATATCATTTTTTTTAACATTGGCAGGTCGGCTATATACTAGTTGAGGGTCAGAGATATCATTCTAGCCTCAGTAGAATTTCTGGACCTTTTGTCCACCGCACGAGTAGCATGTCAAATCTGAACATTCCACTAAACACATTTTAGCTCGACTACTTCGGCCCATTTAAGTTGTAGGAAGGTGCGCAAAGTATTTTTACTCGATACCCACTTGAGCATATGAAACGAAAGTATACAACAAATGACTGGGGCGCGTCCCATGTAAAAATGGTAGTGTACAAATCATGTCAGTTGTGTCCTAACTCCTAATGGCTTTAACACCTTAGATTTAGTTTCGCATTGAAATCTAATTCATGCTCACGAATTGGTGAACACTCATTCCATACCATACTGCATTTACGAACGTACTTGAACGCTCATCCCATACTTAATGCCATCAACAAACACGCTGGAAAGCATTAGGCGACACGTCCATCACCCAACAAACTTTACAATATATCAAGTATATACATCAGACTTTGTCAATCACTCGCACATATACTCACTAAGAGTGACAATCTATTGTTTCGTCCATATTTAGACAACAACATGTTCTTTTCATCACATGTGATACTAAACACCATTTCGTTGTTTCCTTTTGCTTCATTATGAAACTCTAATTGTGGCTTATTCGATCGGACAAAGACTTCCCCAACCTTTATCACTACTGTCTCAAATCCATGCTATTTCTATTACCCATATCATCAGACTGACGACTTAATATTCTGCTCTAAGACTTGTATTGTTATCACTAAGTGAGTAGGTTCTAATACCCAATCCCTTAAATCACTGCCGCGAGACAACCAATTTACCTAAAGCTAGGTTTAACTTGCTAAAAATCCATTGCTATGGAACAAATGTGCTCCTAAAACGAGGATCAAGTATTAAAAAATTCATTGAACATCCGCTGTTTAGACATAGATACTAAGTATGTATATAGAACAATTATATTGTCGTGTAATAAACAATCAAGTATAAACTTTTTGACATATGTCTCAATGTAACAAACACATCACATAGATCAGTGATAGACATTCTGCCTAGTACAATGTACCTACTACTTCCCCGTCTTATACTCATTTCATTAGGTTGGGTTTACCTAAAATACCTGTCACACACGCATCACACATGGATTTAAAATCACCAGGTGAACTCACTGTTTCAACTCAACAGTAAACTCATCAAAAATTCATATCATTTTAACCTGAAAAAATTTACATGTATTTAAACATGAATAATTCTAAGAAGTTGAAAAGAAGTTCAATACTACCAGTAACACTTATACCATTTATAAAGAGGTAATAAACCAATAACATGAAGAAAAAAAAAATCAATACTTCCTGGCGATACACATAACTTAACTTCTTTAGAATGAAACTATACCAGCTGTATGAACTTTGAATGTAAAACCTTATAATTCTGTATGCGTCCTTAATCTAAGTCTATTTGGGCGAAAACCGGGTAGGTTGGTATTTACTTTAGGCCTTTATTGCTAAACATTCAAACCAGGTTGGTATTTACTTTAGGCCTTTATAGGTTAAGCGGATTCAAAGTAGCCAATGACATAATTAACTTACTTTAACCTTCTAAATAATTATACTAAAAAACTGCATTGCATGGATAAGCCACCCAAGTACTAAAAAGTTTTCAATGAGGACCGCCTAATTGTCAAAAGAACTTTAGAGGCTACCCAAGTATCAATTAAATGTCTTTTATGTTTGACAAAAAAGCTTGCCCAAAAAATGTAAGTCATGCAATACCTGTATATTTATAGCCTTTATAACAACCAGAGTTGTAATATGAAAAAAATAACCGTCCATCTCTTTATTATATTCTATATATGTGGAGTTTTAATGCATATTTTAGTAGCTTTAGGATATATTTTTAATCATTTACAGCTCTGATTCATACAAAAAATTAAATTTAACGGCATTTTGTTATTCTATAATTTCTGGCAAAAAACATAACAGGATACCTGAGTGGCGTAACATACTAATGTTCAGAAGGTAAACAAAGTTACCCAACCCAATAGACCCATTACACCGGTTGCCCAAGCCACACAACATGTCTAATTAATACCTATATGATTTACCACCATATGTGTGCCTACCTTCTTTAAATAGTGTACCACACAACTCTTTTGACACTATCGTTATTAAACTATGAGCTTTCTTGATTATTACAGTGATCTTAAAAAGTTAGAAGTCATAAGTTGGAAATAAAAAGATTGAGCCACACTTTTGGTGTACGGCCTACAACCTTCATTCCACATTGCTGAAAGTTTAGTCAAACGCAGCGTTCTATTGATGGAATGCCATTTTTTTGGGGGGGTAAAGGGTTACCCCGGTAGGAATGCCAATTTTGACTCATGAGTTTAAGAAATTGTCAGCTAAGGGCGCGTTTTACATCAAACAGGTTACACGAGCTAAATTAAAACAATTAGCTAAAAGGGAAATGGGTCGAATGAGTTAAAGGTTACCTAGTGTAAAGTGTTTATTCTAAACGTGTAAGGCCTTTTATATCATTTTATTCAAATATCTAGTTGACACACTGACTATGTACACTTTATATAGAAACGGACAAAGTAGTGTTCGCAGCGCATTTCAATCCCACCTGTTTTACCCGTTACCTAACATGCCAATCTTGCCACATCTAGCTTAAGGGCGATGTATGAACTATTAAAAAGGTACAAATGATCAACATATAAAACTAATCCTAATTCTTACAGGTTCTGCTTCATATTTCATAGATAAACATCAAACAGACTGAGATTAGCAAAACAACAGTAGAGAAAATAACTGGATCATGATCACAACAAATTTACCATCATATATTAACTTGTCAAATTATAAAGGAAATAAAAAGTCTCATAAATAACCTAACTTTATTTAAATTTATACGAAAGGAAATCATGTAGCATCAACTACAGCTGAATCCAAAAGACAACAAAAGAAACAGTCATCACGATAGCCATATATATAACACACATATGCAAGGCAATCTAGCACATATACCTGATCTTGCAACATGCCTACAAATTCCAATCTACATCATCACTGGTACCCGCAGCAAGCATATCCTGTATGCAAAAATCATCATCAATTGAACCTAAGCCATCAAAAATCATATCATTATCGACCCATTCCATTCCATCTTCCACAACCAACGGTGCCGGTTGACACACCTGTTCCACCACAACCCCTTTCGCCTTCTTATCATCATCTTCCACAACCGTCACAAAATCAGTGGGCATAGCCGGCATATGTCCCTCAAACAAGGCAATATGCCCAAACAACTTATCCTTCCTAGTAAAACTCGTCCCACACGAACACTTCCATTTGGTCTCACCACAATGCTTCAAATGGCTTTTCAAATCAGCCAAAACAGAGAAATTCTTTTTATGACATCTATTACACGAATACATTTTGGGACAATGACTCCTCTTAAAATGATTCTTAACACAAATAACCGATTTCAAGGGCCTAAACTTGTTATGCAACTTGTTCCTACTGCACCCATTAAACGGACAAGAAAACCTTGTCCTACCTCCACCATTACCCACATCCAAACCCGCAACCAACTTGTCAGGCTTAGCAAGTGCTTCAAGGGTCTTAAACTTATTCCCATGAGCACGCATATGCATCCGCAAATTCGCATCACGCTTAAAACCTTTCCCACAAAAGTCACAAAAATGCAAATGCTCAGCTAATAACTCAACAGCATCTAACTCCACAATATCCCAATCACCAACACCAACATTATCTGAAACCTCAGTTTTCGGATACCCTTTATCCAAAACATCCTTAAAATCACTCAAACTTGGTGTTGAGTTATTAACGTCAAAAGTCAAAGATGGGGTTTCTTGGGTTGACTTTTGTGGGTCATTGGATAAAGAAACAAGGGCGGCGCCGTTAATGATGACCTGGTTAATGGCGGCTGTGATTTCTTGTGAAACAAGGTTCATTTGATGATCATTAATGAGTGTGTTGTTGTTTAAGGATTGAGTTAAGAATTGTTGAACATGGTTCATACGTGTTTGGAGTTTAGAGAGGTTAAGGAGTGGTGGTTGGTGGTGGTTTTTTGTGTTTCCCACGGTGGCGCCGTCGTCTGGATCCATGGTGGTGGGTGATGTTAATGTTATTATTAGCTGGATGTGACCAAAGAGTTGAAAATGTTTACTACTATTGAGTTTTACTACTAAAGTCGTCTATGCTTTAATTACGACAATCAATAACAACAATTCGGAAACGTGGTACAAAACGTGATTCTAAGAGCACCGGATACCCAAACTACTAAACTATAGGCGCGCGTTATTATAGCTTTATGGCGCAATAGGCCATACCACTCCTCGGGATATAAGCCTTAGAGCATAGGTACCATAACTTGGTAACATCATTTTTTTGGATGTCACGTCAGCTTTTTTATTTTCACATTCATATTTAAAAAAACCCAGATAATTATAATTTGGAGTTAACATCACTTTTTGAGTTTCACTTTTAATTTTTCATAACACCCCCTTAAACAAACTAAAATATTTCATTAGACAATATTACACATTATAATACTTTTAAAAAACATACGAAAATAAAAAAACATACGAAAATAAAAAAACATACGCCCCGGCGACTAAAAGTCTTTATCTTCGTGTTCAGCTTCTTGCCAAATATGCTCTATAAGGTTTAGTTGGAGACTTAGATGCGTATCTCGGTCTCGCATTTCTTTATTTTTCCGACGTTGAGTTTCACACCTTTCAATCCATGTACGCTGCATATTTCTTGACGGGTTAGCGTACACCTCGTTCCAGTCAAAAACCGCCATCTTTTGATCTTTTAAAATCATGTTATGGAGTATGATGCAAGAATACATGACTCGACGAAGGGTGTTGACATGGTATGATCGTGCTGGTTGTTGTATTATTCCCCAACGTCCTTGGAGAACACCAAAAGCACGTTCGACATCTTTCCGTGCACCTTCTTGACGCTTTTTAAAGTAAGCATGTTTCGCGTCATTTGCAACCGTGAAAGATTTCACGAAAGTCGCCCATTGTGGGTAAATACCATCGGCTAAGTAATACCCTTTTTCATAACCAACACCATTTACCACATACGGAACTACAGGGGCTGTGTCATTAAGAAGGTCATCAAATAACGGAGAATTATCTAAAACATTAATATCGTTATTTGCACCTGCTACCCCAAAAAACGCATGCCAAATCCACAAATCTTGCGAAGCAACAGCTTCAAGCATTATAGTAGGGTATTTTTTATCTCCCCTACCGTATTGTCCCTGCCATGAAACTGGACAATTTTTCCATTCCCAGTGCATACAATCAATGCTTCCAAGCATTCCCGGAAAACCATGAGTTGTAAGATGTTTATTATATATGTTTTCAACGTCTTCCACCGTTGGCTTTCTTAAATACTCGACCATGTACAAAGAAATAATGCACTTATTAAAATGAAATAGACAATTACGTGCAGTACGCTCACTCATTTGCAAATATTCATCAAACGCATCGGGCGTGGTGCCGTATGCCAATTGGCGTATGGCCGCTGTGCATTTCATAATAACACTAAGACTCATTCGACCCGTAGCATCGGGTCGAACTCTAAAAAAATTAAAATGATCGGGAAGAGGATCGGCCTCATAAGTGCTAATGCCTTTGACTATTTTCAAAAATAGTTTTCGGCGCATACGGTATCTTCTTCGAAAATAATATAAGGGATACCTGCAATGATCATTGAAATAATCGGCCATCAATCGTTCTTCGGCCCCCTCTCGGTCACGATTGATTGGGTTCCGGGTAAGTGGTAGATGATTTTCTTCGGCAACCAATTGTTGGTGATACGCGTACGCTTGCTCCAAAAAGACCACGTCGGTTTCATCATCATTAGCATCGATTTCAAAAACGGAGAGTTGACGATCTTCATTATTTTGATTCATTTTTGTGTGTAGAGAGTGTTTGTGTTTTTGTGTGTGTAATATGGTAGAGTTGGGGTAGTATATATAAGGTAAAATGAAAAAAAAAATCAAATTTTGAAAAACTAGCCGTTTATAAACGTTGGGGGGGGGGGGGGGGTAAAATGATTTTTTTTAAAACGGGCCAAGTTACCAAGTTGTTGCGGTAACTTGGCACCCAACGCCGTGACCAATTTTAAAACGCCGGTACCGTAACGCCGGCCACAACGTTAACGCCAGACCCAACGGCGTTACGGTACCGTGGGCTCTTAGAGCAAAGGGTGTGGTGGCTACAAAAGTTTAGTTATTTGAACCCCATTGAGTGCCACATCACTGTTATTTTATTTGAACACAACAACTCAAAATACCTCCTCACTCATAACATACCATATTTTAGCCATTTGCGTCCCATCACTCACCAATTTATTTATTTTTATCATTTTTTCACACAAACTAAATTTATTTCATTCAAATAAAAATACAAGGGTTAAGTCCATTAATTAGAAACGTACTTTTTAAAATTTACACATCTAGTAAACACACTTGTTTTATTACCAATCTAGGTATTGAAACCGGCTACTTTGTGACGATTTAGCAAATATGACCTGTTGATTTTTCAAATAAATAAATATATTTTTTTGTAAATTTCACATGGACAATGATTATATGAAACATATTTGCTTACAAATAAATGGTCAAACGAATAGGTTGTCCCCATGGACTTGTATTTGTAACAGAGAAATTAACAAAACTATCAAACTTTTCAATTAAATTAGAAAAATCAGAAGTAGCAAGCCATCTGAAACTAAATCGAAGATTTCATACTGCGAAATATCTCAAAGAAGGTTACACTAAAACAAAGTGTTAGCCTCAAAATATTGAGTCGAACATGAAGTTCGTTCATTATGAATGTTAGTCTCGGTCAATCAATTAGTTAACGTTGTAATAGGAAAGTATCAGGAATCGGGCTCGATAGTTAATCTAATATTGTATATGTTTCGGGTTTAATCCCAAGCAAAACCCGAGCCTGGGTCCTAGTCAAATATCCCGAACGTCACTTAATGTGTCGGGGTATATAAATAACTTTTCCACCTAGGAAAAGTTAGTGGATTTTCATTTAATATATTTCTCTTTTCTAAATTCTCTCTCAACTCTCTCTCTTCTTTCTCTCTCTAGAAATCAACTCTTTCTATTTTCTTGATCTAGATTCGTGTGGTATATGAAGTGGAAGTGAAATACGGGATCCTACAATTGGTATCAAGAGCCTAAAGTGGATAAGTGATTCCATTGTGGTTTATAAGCAATTTTCGTGGCTTATTTTGCTCAAAAAGCCCACGTTTTGATTTTTTTAAGGGCTTATTGGTTTGTTAATCTTGATCTTTCCTAGTTCTAAGTGTTAAACAGGTTATATTGTTACCATTTCTAGCCTTACTTGAGCTTCTAGATCGAATTTTAAGCTTAAAAGTTTTGGCTTATTTTTTTTGGTTCTTGGTTGCGTTTTGGTTTGATTTTGGAAGAATCACAAGGAAAATCGTGTTATTGTGTGTTTAATCTTCATCTACTAACTTAATTATAAGGGTTTAAAGCTTATTTGGGTTGAAAACGAGCTTATTTGGTTGATCTTGATCATTTTCGTATTATTTGTTCTTGATTGCGTTTTGGTGAAGAAAAGACACAGATTCAGATTTTAAGGAAAAAGTACAAAAGTACGATTTGACATTTCTTGCGTTTCGCTTTCATTGCGTTTTGGTCATTGCTTTTTGCTCTCACTGCGTTTTGGTCATTGCGTTTTGCTCTCACTGCGTTTTGGTCATTGCGTTTTGGTCATTGCGTTTTGCCCACTGAAGACCCTTTATCAAAGTAAATCTCAACGTTATGCTGCCCAAATCGCAACAAATCTTGCGTTTTGCCTAGAAGATCTTGCGTTTTGATCATTGCGTTTTGTCTCAAGGTTGCGTTTGTCTCAAGGTTGCGTTTTGCTCATTGCGTTTTGTCTCAAGGTTGCGTTTTGTCTCATTGCGTTTTGACTAAAGACACTGCGTTTTGTCGATCCGCGCATCAGGTGGTATTTGACCGAATTTGGGAATCTATTAATCATTGTCTAAACATAACAAAACATCAAATCAAACAACAAACAAAGGACTTAAAAGGACTAATCATTCAACAAACACACATTAACATCAATCGATTATTCATTCATGGTTTGTCTATTGATTTTGTAAAATCCCGTTAATTCACTTATCGGTTTTAATCAAAGATTTGTAAAATCCCGTGCACGTTAATTCATTTAAAACCACAATCAATCACTTCATAACACTTAAGATCCGATATCCATTTACAACAACTTCATCAAGAATTGATAGATTTTGAAATAGCTTTTGATATTAAGATCTATCAAACTAAATTTAAGTACCAGATGAAATTTAACTTATAACTGACTTAATAAACATAAATCCACAACTAATTAAGCTAAATCCTAAGAATCTAAACTATGCTAACTAATATTTTGGTTTTTTACTTTTTAAGACAGAAATGAAAAATCTAATATCTATAACTATAAAGCTAAATACAAATGCAATCTAATAACTAATAAGCTCTATGAGATTATTATAAGCACAATTAAGCATATAGAATGAGCAAATAAACAGATTTATACTAATGAACTATTAAATGCAAATTATAAAAGTAATTAGAATAAAGGAAACTTACTTAAACCTCTAGCTAAACAAGAGGACCCAATGAAGGGCAGCTACAAGCTCTCCTAGCTTATAAATAAGCTAGGAGTAAAGTCTTTCTTGGTTTTCCATTACAACCAACTTCCATTAGCTATCCACTCTTATGCAAAGGTAATAAGGTTTTTTAAGCTGATTTTAAGAATTAAAGTAGATTAACATCAAACTTAGGCTCAATTATTAGCTTAGAGACTAATAAGAGCTTGTAAGAGCTTATGAGCAAAAGTAGCTTAATTTTTAAGAAAAGTGAGAGCTTATGACAAAAAATTTAAAGAGCAAAACTGATTTTTCATTAATTAGAACTTGATTACAATACTTTTAAAAAGGAAATTACAATTCAATTAAGAAAAATTACATTTAGCTAAAAAGGAAATTTTAAGCTAGACTAAAAGCTACTTACTAAAAACTCGATACGTGTGTGAGTGTGAGGTGTGTGTATTTATAGTTTTGCTGAGAAGCTTCTAGGAGTAGGAGTCTGTTAGACGCTCCTCTCCTCTCATCCCTTGATCAACTTCAATCATTTGCTAATCATTGTGGTCCGTTAGATCAAATGAACTCACACGGATTGCCAGCGTGGCATCCGTGTGGTTTGCTTGAGTGTGCTTTCTCTGAGAGTACTTCAAGTGCAAAATCCAAGATTACTTGTGCTTCTTTGCCTGCCAACGTGGCATTCCCTTGAGTAGACCAATTAAAGCTCATTGATTTGACTAATCTCTCCCTGCCATCTTGTATGCGATCACTTGAATTGACCTAAGCACCCTTTAATTTGGATTTGCCCTCTCGTTTTACCCTGAGTTAAAATGGAGATGATGATGAATAGTACTTGGGATCTTGGCGCCAAGTTTTAACTGTATGAGTTAAAAATCGTTTTAAAGTTTGGAGTATTTGCACAACTAGTCCCCCTCTTTGTTATTTCATTGTTCACAAATCAAGTGTAAAATGACTTTGGAAATTGGCAAAAAGGAGGGTCCTTGTGGTTTTACAAAAGGAAGATGGGCCAAGTAATGGGCTTATTTGATCCGAAAGGGGATTTAAGTGGTTTTAATTTAAAAGGCCCAATTTGGGTTAAGGGACCAATTGTGTAATTTTTTGAAACTTAAGGGACAATTTTTAGAATATTTTGGGTTTTGTCTTTTTGTGGTTGACTTTGGTTGACCACTGTTTTGACTTTCCTTGACTGAGGGTTTGACTTTTCTTGGCTTTGCTTCCGGCTTTTATGCACTCTTCTTACCGTCTCGTATCTTGTGCTTTGCCTAACGTTTTTTTTTTTGTTTTTTTTTTTTTTTTTGAGACTTTTTCTCGTGATTTATGATATATCCGTACCTGCACACACAAAACACAAATACAAGCATATTTTTGCCATTTTTTTTGGTCTGTTTTTGGTTTAATTGGGTCTTTTTAAGCAAGAACAGATATGTGTATTTCACATATATCAATCTACTATAATCATCAGTGACTACTAAGCAATACTTCTTATGCATCAAGCTACCTATAAAGGTTGGACCAAACAAATCCATATGAAGCATAAACAAAGGCTTAGTAATAGGATTCAGAACTTTGGACTTACAAGAAGCTCTGTGTTGCTTCCCTTTAAGACAAGCAACACAGTTTTGGTCTTTTTTCAAAACTGTTTTGTAGGCAGATCCCTCCTACTAATTATCCTTGACTAGCATATTTATGGTTTTTAAAAATTTCAATATGACCACAGTCTTCTGTTACCAAAGCAATGATTCTCTAATGCAGGCCTTTGCAACAAGACAAGTCAAACTTTCTTTAGGAACAATGTTCTTCATATCAAAACTCTACATATTGTCTAGGAACTTTAAGAAGTATCTGATTTTCATCAGGCAACTTAAAATTTGGAGACAAGACAAGACATTCAGTATCTGTAAAAAGGACATAGTTCTTTTTGTCACACATCTGTGAGACACTAAAAAGATTGAATTTTAACTCATTGACAAAGTATACATCTTTAAAATCAAGATTAGCAGTCTTAAGAGTACCTTTACTAGAAATTTTGCCACCATATGCACCTCCTCCAAATGCAACATAACCTCCATCAAACTGCTTGAAATCAGAGAGATAAGCTAGTTTACCAGTCATGTGCCTTGAGCATCCACTATTAACAAACCCTTTATCATCATGTTGTGGCTTGCCCTGCATAAAAGAATAAAGAAACTAGATTTCTTTTGGGACCCAAGCCATTACTGACTTGGATCTGCCCCGTGCATCAATGTAGTTATATCTGTTCAAAGTGATTGATGCACTATTGGGTTTGATAGGTCTCCAAACCCAACATGTTGAGGTCTTAATAGCATGGAACCCATTTACCCTAGCAACATTAACTGATGTTCTATTTGACCTAGCAATATTAACTACTCTGGGCCTAATAGTATTAACATGTGTTTTGTATGACCTAGCAGTATTAACTATTCTAGGCTTAACAGTATTAACCTTATGATTAAAATGCCTGTTAGTTAATGCTGGTTTCTTATAAAAGAGCCTTTGGACAGTAGATTGTGCTGATTTGAAAAAATGAGTTTTTGGTCTAGCACAATGCACTGTTGGTTTTGGGTGAGCAGTATAAACTGACTTAGCAGTACTAAGAGGTTTTAAGCTAGTTCTCAGCAAAACTGCTCTTAGAGTCACAATTTTTTTGTGGGCTACTGAGGTGGACGTCTTGGCATAAAAGAATAATCCACCTATTTATTGTTCCCCGGACTTACACCTTTTTCTTTTTGATGAATGGTAAGTACAATTTTTCTGCACATGTTTAAAGCTCCCACAATTAAAACAAGCCTTGTTATACAATCGACAAATTGCACTACCAGTGTTTGGACATCTGACAATCCAATTCACCTGATACCCACTAGGCCTTTATGATCTATACATCTCTGCATACCTAACTGACTTTCTAAATGGTTTTTCTATTTTAGCAGTCAGTGTAAAAAAGTTTTCTAACAGGTATTATCATAGACTCATCTTGTGTTCTCTCATCATCTAATCATCCCAATCCCAAAAATTAGAAGCATAATATATTTCTTCCCAAACTTTCTAGTTTTCTCCCCTTCACTAACTTTTTACTAGTGTAAGACCCACAACATTTTACAAAAGCTACTTTTTACCTTAATCTTGTTTCTTTTACCAAATCTTATCAGAGATTCGGTCTGTTTAGAATTATCTAATTCCTTTTCACAATCAACATTAGACTCTTTCTTGCTGTTCTCAAGACCATAGCCTTTAAATTCAGGCTCTTTGAATTCATCAAGACCAGAATAAGACAGATCTAGTTTGTTAGGTCTATTATAAATTAAAGGATGAGGTGGAGGAAATGCACTATATCCCAACCTTTTTACTTTTGTTAGTTATCTGACAATTCTAAACAACTGATCAAGTCTTATTTGAGGCCTATCAAATTTCTCAACTTTTAAAATCAAAAGGCATCCTTTTTCTTGTAAGTGTTTCAAACTCTATTTTAAAGCGTATTAATTTTCATATTGTTTTGATCCTACTTCTCTTTTAAGGGACACAACTTCTTCACTAAAAAGAACACTCATCTTGTCCTATATGTGACAAAGTGTGCCTCAACAGTAATCTAGTCCTCTTTTATAAGTAGCTGACTCAAATTTAGTTTGAAGTGTTAGCAAGCAGATCATCATATTGTTTCTTAAGAGTTTCATAGTTATTTAGACAAGTTTTAGAGCAAGTTTTATCAGTGTATACCTCTGAGTCTGAAAATGCCATAGAGCTATGTTCTCGAACATTGTTCTTCTAATACCATGTCACTCATAATCAAACCTATACCATCAATAGCCAACCTTGCCTTGGAAGTTCTTCTTTGTTTCCTTGCTTACCTGGTGTTGACTTGAATTTGGATCTAGATCTCCTTGCTTCTTGATGCTCAATGCACTCCCGGGCAAGTGTCCCCATCTTGATGACAGTTGTAACACTCCACCTTAGATTTATCATATCCAGCAATATCATTACCATTAATGAAAATCTTCTTTGCCTGTCTTCTGAAAGTGACTTTCTTTGCTCTCACAACTTATACAAAGAGAGTTCCACTTCAGATCCAGTGCTTCCAAATCATCTTCATAGAATTGCTCTAAGGTTCCAAGTGTAAGGAACATTAGAACCATTTAGATTTTGAACCATGAAAGCATACACAGTATTATCACTGACACTTGCAGTGAAAACTTGTGGACTGACAGTATTAACACTAGGGCTAGCAACACTAACTTGTGAATAACAGTGTTAGCATCATTGATACTTCTAGAAGCTTTGTGCAGTCATGAAACCAAGTTTTGACGCACCACTGGATGTACTCACACTGTCGATCTTTATCTTTTGCGTTCAAACAATTTTGAAGTTGTTATAAAAAATACACATCCTATACTCATAGTCATAATCTTAAGGCTTATTCATCCAAACACTTCATGAGGTATTCCATTCAAGTGGGTCAAGCTGCTTAAAAAATTTAATTTAATATCTTCTTTGTCAATGATTACGACCCAGAGATAGGCAAGCCTACTGACTATCTTCTAAAGCCTATTGAAGATAGAGTCAAGAGAACACTGCACTTGTTACAACTAAAATTCTCATGACAGTTGCTTCAAGAGTTTTTTTGAGTTTCTTGGTAGCTGCATTACCTCCAAACCTTGTTTCAATAGCAGCAAACATAGATTTAGCATCTGGATACTGACTGAATGTTAGCTAATATTCATTTGGGAGTGCCATTAGTAACAAACCCCTAGCTTTGACATCATTCTTTTTCTTTATCTTCTCTTCTGCAGTTGCAAGGTGTAGACATCTTTGAAATTGTTATCCCATTCTCCTCAGTTGTTTGAGATATTGGGACCCATGAATCACCATTTTCTATCACTTCCCAGAGTGCATAGTCTTGGATCTGAAAGTACTGCTTAATCCTTATAGCCCATGGTGTAGTTCAAATTTATATACTTATAGTAGTATTAATCTCGTAAGAATTCTATCCAAAATACTTCTCAACCAAGAGAAATATAAGGGTAAAAATCTCACAAAAGAAAACACAATTCGTATATTTTTATCCGGGAAGTACTTATCCTCGGGTCGTGTCCCAACGAAATCGTGAATTGAGAATTTAGAATATTCGGATTCGAGTTTAGAATAGTAAAAGACTTTTGAATTGTTGATTACACTACAAAAATATAATAGCACAAATTAAAAATAAAGGAATAGCACGAAATTTAAATGCACTAAACGTATTAAACGCGAGCTAAAACTGAAATTTAAAATCTAAAGCACGACTTTTAACAAATTTTATACCTAAAAATCACAAATTTAAAATGAAAATTTTAGGAAAAAGAATTAGAATTTTTTATGTATTTTTGAATTTTTTATGATTTTCTAAAGATTTAATGATTTATCAAAATAACCTTTCTAAAATTAAACACTAAAATTTTCTTTTATTTTTCAAAAATACTAGATTTAAAATGAAAATTATTGCAAAAAAGAATAAAAAATTTTTTCAAACTATTTTCTTTTTTTTTATGATTTTCGTAAGAAAAAGATACTTATCTAAAATCTATTTAAATTTCTAGAAAATACAACTTTAATGAGAAAAGTATAGAAAAATGGTTTTTAAATTCTAAAGATGTGCAGAAAAATTATGGAACAAAAAGCCCTAATTTGTATACCCTAATTGAACCCTAATTTGTGTAATTAAACTCAAACCCTAATTTTATTAAAACTAAAAACTAAAATATTAATTCTTTTTTATTTCTTATAAAAGACAGGGTAGAAACTGTTAGAAATGAAACAATAGGGTAGGCGGGCTAATATTTGTAAATTTACACTATAGAAGAAACGGGTAACCCTAGACTTTAAGAAAAGTACAAAACAGACCCTGCGATTTCAGCTTAATTTGCTTATTGAAAAAGTGGTTTTCAGCCAAAACTCAAAACTACAAAGTTACTAAGGAGCTTATTTCTAACAACTTTAATAAAAGCACTTCTACCTTTGGACAAAAGAATAAGCTAAAAAATAAGCCAACAGTTCCCTGTTACAGAAAGTGCTAGTTTGAAAAGAGATTTGGAATTTGGCTTATTGTGAGCTTATTACTTGATGAAAGCTGAAACTAAAAGATGCTTATTAAGACTTAAGATGTATACTAGAGGTTTTTAAACTAAAATCACCCTATGTTGAACAAATTTAGAAAGAAAATGAAGATGAAAAAGAGCAAAGTCTAAGTGAAACTGTTTTTGAGTTTTTTTATAAGTAAACTAAATGCTTATTTTTGAACTTTAAATGCTGAGATTTTGGAAATAAGCTACTCTAGCAGTCTATATTCTACTTAGGTAAAAGGATTTCTAGAACTTCACAAAGAAATGAGAAACTTAAAAGTGAAAAATGGCACAACCTATGCTGATATGAAAACCAATGCTGATATACTTGGTCTTGAACTAGTGCAGGCTAACTTTTCATTTTAAAACTAATGATCAAATGACAAAATGCATTTATCTCTATTCTAACTAAATGAGATTCCTAAGTGCTTATAAATTCCTAAAATCTAAACTACTAAGATGAAATATTTGCCCTGGTGCTGGCAATGAGTTTTTACACTCTAACTTTTATAAAACTAAACTCTAACTTTTAAAAGCTGTTAATCTCTTGTACTTATACCCTAACTCACATGAATGAACAGCTTTGACAAGTTGATTATGACTTTAAGAGTCAAAATAGGCTAATCCCAAACACTCCTTTAGAAAAACTGTCAAAGCTTTAATCTACTAAAAATCTATTTTAAAAGCTTAAGTTCCTAAACCTTTTATCCACATCTACTTATATTAAACCAATAGAGCTAATTGAACTAAAAAAACTGTAGCTTATTTAGAAAAATAAGCTACTTACTCTACTAGCTTTATACTTACTAGATGACAGAATTTTATGAGAAAATGAAATTACTCAAACTAAATCTTATGAAATCTAAAATCAGCTAATTACAAAGCTTAAACAACATGATTGCAGAGAATTAAGCTAACTTTGAATAGAACTAAGCTAATGTAAAAACTCAAATTTAAGCTAGAATGAACTTAAAAGAATAGAACCTGAAATTATGGAGTCTCAGAACTAGAGCCACTCTAGTAGAGTGAGTGGCTCAAATTATGATCCTAAATGGCTTCCAAAGCCTCTAAACCAGAGCTTAAAGCTCAATAAGCTAGATTAAGCTTATTTCTCCTTGTGAACCTCCAATTTGAGACTTATGAACTCAAGTGATCATTTTAAGATGTAAATGAGTTAAACTGATTAAATGAAAGCTTAAACAACAAAATTTTACTAAAATTGAGCTTATTAGAAACAATAAGCTCAAACGAGCTTATTTAGAGCTTATTTGGTGAATTCTACTAGTAATACTTGATAGCAAATTGATGAAGAAAACATGTAAACTGAGTTGTATTACTGAATTAAAGAAGTACAAGCTTAAAAGAAGAGTTTACAAGAGCTTAAAAGCTTAATTGCTTAAAGTAAGATTTAAATTGCTTAAAAATGGAAAATTACAAAGTAAAATTTTTAAAACTAAAACAACCACTGAAAAATGATGCCTAGGGGTGCTATTTATAGAGGAGAGGTGAAGAGGAGGGAAGATTTCTAGAATGATCCGTTTAAATCCTAGCCCTTGATCTTTTGAAATTGATTTGAAGCCGTTGGATGGGTTTGATGATGTGTCCTGGCCAATGGGCTGCTGCCACGTGTTTGTTTTTGATTGGGGAGAGTGTATGAACAGGATTGAGGGCTTATAAAGGAGCGGGGGTGGGAATTTTCGGGATTGGGTTTGTGTAAAGATTGCGCGGGAAAAGTTGTTAGGGAGGTTAGGGCTGTTGCGACAAACGCGGGGGTTTATTTGAATCTTTGGAGTGTTGGCACATTTGGCCCCTGCGTTTACTCCGCCTCTTTCTAGTTATAAAGGAAGGTTTCATTTTGACAACTTCAGTCCTTGTTGTTTTCTTTGCTCTTTTCTTCTTTAATAACAACTTCCCATCTTTTGCAAATTTAGTCCTCGAATCTTTAAACTTCCAAATAAGCCCTTGAAACTTTGCACACTTGTCATTCTTGGCCCTTTGACTTTTAATTTGACTCTTGACTTCATTTCTTGCTGTGTCGGGCTGATCCGGCTTGATCTTTGGCTGATTCTTCACTCTTTCTCTTGTCTCTTTGTCTTTTTCCCGTTTCTTGTCGGTTTTTGACTGTTTTTGCTTCTTTTTGTCTTTTTAATCCTTTCCTGCACAATTGGACACAAAAGCACACATTTTCTATTCTTTTGGCATTTTAATGGCTTTTATTAGGCAAAATCCCGGGTAATTTAGTATACAATTAAGCAAATATCAAAATTCCCCAAACTAAAGGATTGCCGTGTCCTCACGCAATGTTATCAAGTGTACACTTTGTAAACTAACAAGTTTCCAAAATGCCCTTGTTTAGAACCTTATATGAATCACCTTTTAAAATCAACTTAATAAGGTTTTCTAACATTTAATCTCCATGAAACACGTTAATTGCAATCATTGCAACTTGCAACTTTTTGGCTCATCGAAAATAAGCTACTCCTCCGATTAATAGAGCACAAAAGAGAAAATTCCTCATCCTTGACTTTTCACTAGACTAAACAAAGCTAAAAAACAAGATCATTGTTCATATAAGTCCAAATGATTAGCTCTTGATAATTACGAACTTTGTGAACTTTATCACCTCCCAGGAAAAAATTAATGGATAAGATGTGTGAACGCCATGTTAACCAACCATAAGATCAATTTATCTTCAAGCTGAAATTCATCTTAAGCATTACAAAAAATAAGCCTTGTGAGCTCAAATGTATAATAACATAGATAAAATCTCGACATCAAAGCTAAAAGAGATTCAGAAACAAAACTTATAAAAATGACTGAGAAAATGAAATTTTAACCATTCTTTTTATTTTTCCATGACTATAATTATTTACTTTTCAATAGGAATTTGTACTTAGTTCGAACCCCTACTTAGGCCTTTCCAAATAGAGATAAGCCAACAACAACCGGTGTTTCTTATCTTCAGAAACCCCCACTCCGTTGCAACGTTGTGGTTTATCGCTGACAACACCTTTTCCTTACAAAGCCTAGAATCCAAAGTCCTAGTTGCAATCATCACCTAGCCGCGTCATCCAGTGAATGAATGCCTACGAACCTTGATCCTACGTACATAGTTTTAATCCATATCGACCCCATCCAAGTCTTTCTCTCATCATGGATACTGCAAACGATTAAAAACTACATATAGCTTTTGTATTTCTATTTTTTCGAATTGCTTCATTGCACGAAAAAATAATGCCTTTTGCATAGAAATGCTTCATTTGGCATTCTTTTTGATAATTATCTATTTGATGAATGAAAATTTCGATTTTTAGAAAAGCAATCTTATAAATTTTTAAACCAAAAATCTTACTTACATATTAAAATGTGTAATTCTTTTTTCAAAATGTAGACTTTTTCTAAAGGACATTGGTGACATAGCTAAAAAAAAGAGCACGTATGAAAAGGTTTGGTTAAGAGCTTAAGGAGTAAAAAGGACACAAATTATTCATATAATGCCTATAGGTTTCCAAATAAACCTGCTTAAACAAATACACTTATATTAATACATCATTTCTTGTTCTGCACATTTTAAAATCCAAAGCAGAAAAGGAATTGTGAAAGCTTGCCCTACTAAGGTAGGTTAAAGAACTAGCTAGGGCATTTTCACCCGGTCAAGTCAAAATTAACTCCTATTTCTCACCAACGGACTACCAAAAAGAGGTGTTTTTTCCAAACTTAAGCTTCTTTTGAGCTTTTCTTGTAAGCAAAAATTTAAAATTTCTCACTTTTTCTCAAAAAGGTAATTCAAAAAGATTTAAACAAGGTTGCGTGAAGTGCAAGTCAATATCGAAGATATCCTTCCCCAAACTAAAATGAAACTTTGTCCTCAAAGTTTAAAAATAAGGGTCAAAAGGAATCTTTAACAAAAATTCAATGGTCTTGCCAAAGAAAATAGTGTTCGATAAAGAACAAGGATAAGAGATTAGAGTTTTCCCATTTATGAAGAGAAGATTGGAGACCATCGATGGAAATTGTAGGAATTGCTTTGTCCTTCCACAATTTTTGAACCATGAAGCTTCCAAAATCCGGAAAACCTAGACAAAAATCACAAACAACCAACAAGAGACGAAAAAGAACAAGCTTCCTCTCTTCTTTTACATTGTTAGCTCAAAAACATCTCTAAAACGGCTTAGTTTTTGTTAACCGAGTACAAGCTATACTCGCCCCCGAATTAATTTGTCCTTGGGGAAGCAAAGAAAATAGAAAATGAAAAGAAAATAAAAGGATAAGCATGGGGTGCCTCCCACGAAGCGCTTGTTTATTATAGAGTCCCCTTCGCTTGACTCTTTCCCCAAACTAGGTCATCATGGTGGGTCGGTCTTAACATCTGGGACAATCAATTTAGGGACATCTTCCCCAAAATAATGTTTGACCCTATGACCATTTACTTTAAAGGTTTGACCATCTTTTTGAAAAAGTTCAATTGTCCCATATGGGAAAACATTTGCAATTGTATATGGTCCTGACCATCGAGATTTGAGCTTCCCCGAAAAAATCTTTAGCCTTGAATTAAAAAGAAGTACTTGATCCCCAACATTAAAAACTCGGTTTTTAATTTTTGAATCATGTAACCTTTTCGTTTTCTCCTTATAAAGCAAAGAATTCTCATAAGCTTCATCTCTTAATTCATTAAGCTCATTAATTTGTGATTTTCTATTTGCACCTGCAAGATTAAGATCTAGATTTGTTTGCTTAAGAGCCCAGAAAGCTTTATGTTCCAACTCAATAGGGAGATGGCAAGCTTTTCCGTAAACCAACCTATAAGGAGTACATCCAATAGGAGTTTTGTAGGCAGTCCGAAAAGCCCATAGAGCATCATCAAGCTTATCACTCCAAGAAGCTCTATTCTCACCTATGGTTCTTTCTAAAATTCTCTTAATTCCCCTATTTGAAACCTCAACTTGACCACTCGTTTGAGGGTGGTAAGGAGTCGAAAGTCGATGGGTCACACCATACTTTGCCATGACCTTTGCAAATTGGTCATTACAAAAATGTGTGCCTCTATCACTTATTATAGCACGAGGGGTTCCAAATCTAGCAAAAAGACTTTTTAAGAACTTGCAAACAACACGAGCATCATTAGTAGGTAAAGCCTTAGCTTCCACCCACTTGGACAAATAGTCTACTGCAACTAGGATGTATTTGTTTCCCCTACTAGATGGAATGGACCCATGAAATCAATCCTCCATAAATCAAAGATCTCACAAACTTGTATTGCGTTTTGAGGCATCTCATATCTTTGAGAGATTTTGCCTTGCCTTTGACAAGCATCACAATGTTTAACCAAGTTGAAAGCATCTTTATAAATGGTGGGCCAAAAAAATCCGGAGTCAAAGACTTTGCGAGCGGTGTAACTCACTTGGGTTTGAAACAAGGGTCTCAACACTATTCGTCTCCATTTCCGGAGTAATGTTAATATGCCCGTCTCCCATTATGAATGAATCCTTAGGCTCTACGTTTTGCGAAACCGGAGTGTGTATCGTATTCGGATGAACAGCATAAAATCCCAAATCATCGTCATCATCGTCATCAAATAAAACCCCCAAGTATAGAAACATGTAACGACAGGCAGCTGCATACTTTTCATCTTCAAAGCTTTCTCCTTTTTTCGAACCTTCACTTCCCCATATATTAAAATCTTGCTTAAGTTTTTGAATTCTAATTTCACAATCTCTCTCGTATTCCTTATCAATCTCCTCTCCTCGAAATCTTTTATAACCCAAATCATTTATTATTTCCTTAATCTCTCTATCGACCAATTGTTGTTCATGTATCATTTCCTCGATACTCATATCCTCTATTTTCTTTCTTTGATCTTTCTGGATTTGGTTAGAAATGTCTTGCTTTAAGTGGTTGAATTTCATTAAGGATTGTAAATCCTTAAGAAGACTTTGCAACAATGCTTGCAAATACTCAGGTTGAGTTTGCTCCTCTTCCACAACTTGCTTGATTTTCAAAAATTTCTCCTCCGCAAGCAATAACTTGATGCTCTTTTCATTATGAGGTATGTGATCATACTTCATCAAGAAGCTTTGCATAGATTCTATTAAGGTCCGCTTGATCACGCATGGTAGCATTCTCTACTTGCTACTGAGGAGTCCTATAAACATCGGAAAACGCTGGGGTTGATAGTTGGTCGAAGACCGTAAGAATGAGAATAAAATATACTCGTATTCATCGCTGACATTGTAATTCTCATAGGACCTCCACAGTTTTCACAACAAAATATTGTTGTGAAGAGTTTGTAAATCATGTGGGAAACAATCAGAATTTTGATTAAAGAACGGTCCGGCCAAGAAAAGATCGGATTCTTTTGTGGACAATTTGTAACCGAAATAGCACCTCTTCCACATAAGTCACAAATGCATTGTTGAGCAAAAAATCCCATTAATGAACACCGCACTCATAACAACAATTTATGATCGATTTGTGAGGATCTTGTGAAATATTCACCACCGGTGTCTTGATCAACAAAGCTTGGCTCTCGAGGAGCATTAAACAACGTTGGTATTGTCATTGGATGACTCGGACGTATTTTGAAAGTTTTGAAAAACTCCATTATCAACACAATATGCAAACAAATCTTTTTCAAATTTCATACGTATACGAGTACATCCATGACAATACGGACCATCGACCGGGGTTCCACACACCGCACAATGCACAGAAGAGTCGGACACGGGAATAATGATCTGATCATTAAGATTTCCTATTGAGCAACATTCTTTAGTGTACCAACTTCCACAAGTTGAACACTCATTTGATATGCATAAACGGATTTTAGAACGATTAGGCTCCATAAGAAATTAAACTTTATTAGAGGATAAGGTAAAATGAGAATTAAACAAATCATGAGGAAAAAGAAGATATTATTTAGCTTTTCGAATAATACAGATAAAAAATTTGAGATTGAGAAGAATTCTTTTGGGAAATTAAATTTTTAAGTATTTATTAGGAATGAAAACATAAAATATTTTTTGGGTAATCTTATTACAAGCTTCACGATAAGTCCTCCAAGAATACGCACAAATTAGGCGAAAAGCTTTCGAGCCCAATGACTACTTAGAGAGTAGCTATCACTTTCCCTTAAACTCACTTATAGTTTGTTAAACTTAAAGTTCCGTCGTACCTCGCAAGTACTATCACGATTTGGTTTTGTTGATTTATGAGAATTTGTTTAAAAGATGGTATAGCTGTATCCAAATGTTTATATTATATTTTTTACTTAATTCGATGAGGAATCGAATTAATGAACTTTTTATATTTTTATAGAAAAAATAGCAAAATAACTTCCAATGGAAGGATCTTCGAAACTCTACTTCGACGAATATTCTTCAACAATCGTTCACGACTTCCCCGGCAACGGCGCCAAAATTTGGTGTAGTCAAATTTATATACGTATTATATTATTAATCTCGTAAGAATTCTTTCCAAAATACTTCTCAACCAAGAGAAATATAAGGTAAAAATCTCACAAAAGAAAACACAATTCGTATTTTTATCCGGAAGTAATTTTCTCGGGCGTGTCCCAACGGAAATCGTGAATTGAGAAATTAAGAATAAATCGATTCGAGCTTAGAATATATAAAGACTTTTTGAAATTGTTGATTAAACTACAAAGTAATAGCAAGAATTAGAGAAACAAAGAAATAGCACGAATTAAAATGCACAAAACGTAAAAACGCGCTAAGATGAATTTAAAAACTAAGGGAAAAAAAAACATAACTCATAACAAATTTTAATTACCTAAAAATCACAAATTTAAAAAGAAAATTTAAGAAAAGAAGTTACAATTATTTATGTATTTTTGAATTTTTTTTTATGATTTTTCTAAAATTAAATGAATTATCAAAAATAAACTTTTTCTAAAAAATTAAAAAAACACTAAAATTTTCTTTTATTTTTCAAATAAAACTAGTTTTAACAATGAAAAATATTGCAAAAAGAAATTTATTTTTTCAACTATTTTTCTTATGTTTTATGAATTATCTAAGGGAAAAAGGATTAACTAACATACTATTAATTAATTTCTAGAAATACAGAATAATTGGAAAAATATCTGAAAAATGGTTTTTAAAACACTAAAAATTGCAGAAAAATTATGGAACAAAAAGCCCTAAATTTTATAAGCTAATTGAACCCTAATTTTTATTGATTAAAACTAATAAACCCTTAAATTATAAAACTATATTCTAAAATATTAAAAATTATTTTACTTATTACAAAAGACAGGGTAAAAAGTGTAGGAAAGGAAAGATAAGGGTAGGCGGGTGAAGTATAGAAAATTTACACTGTAACACAAACGGGCACCCTTGAACTTTAAGAAAACTACCAAACAGACCCTATGATTATGGCTTATTTTGGCTTATTAAAATTTGAGAATCAGCAAAAACTCAAAACTACAAAGTTGTAGTTTAGCTTATTCCTAACAACATTAACAAAAGCACTTTGCACTTTTATCCACTACATAAGCTAGGAAATAAGCTGATAGATGCTGTTACAGAAAGTTATGATTTAAAAAGCTAAAAATGTTTTGGCTTATTCCAGGCTTATTTCTTGATGAAAATAGAGAACTAAAAATGCAATTTGAAGCTCAGGATGTAACTAATGGTATTTAAAGCTAAGTTTTACGCCTAGTGTTAACAAGTTATAACAAGAAAAATTATGATGAAAATTGCAAGGTTTTAAAGGCTTAAGCTGTTGAAAGATGCTGATGCCATTGGGCATTGGTATCCCAAGCAGGACTAAGTCTTTTTAGCTGAAAACTCATGAACTCAATTGATACAAGAAATTTACATTATACAATTTTAAACCCTCTTATACTCAAAAATCACTAAGCTTCAGAATTTTGCTTAAAACCAAAACTGTCCTGGTGCAAGTAAGAAATTTTAAGGCCGATAAACTTTTAAATCAATTCACTAACTCCTAATCCTATTAAAACCTTATTAGATTAACTATACTCAGCTATTTAAAGCATTATGACAGAATGTATTTGACTTTAGGAGTCAAATGCATCCTATTCCAAACACACCTTTAACCTGAAAATGTAAACTACTTATGCAATTAAAAACTATTTAAGCACTAAACTGGTAAAACCTTATATCTACACTTACTAAAATTGACCTACTTAAGC
Organism: Tanacetum coccineum; assembly: GCA_026074375.1. NCBI lineage: Eukaryota > Viridiplantae > Streptophyta > Magnoliopsida > Asterales > Asteraceae > Tanacetum > Tanacetum coccineum. Next base: position 70,423 of record BQNB010002914.1, read on the forward strand.
TAAGTGAGCTCTAAAATTACTAGCTTATTAGAGAGAATAAGCTACTTCTTCTACTAGGCTTATATTTCTTCTATTTATGACAGAATTGAAAAAGTAAATTTAAGCTTGACTTTAAACTAAACTAGCTTAAATCTACAATCTTATAGACTAACCAAACTGAAATGAAACAGTAATAATCATGAAGATTTAAAAGAATAAGCTAAAAAAATAAGCTATGAATATTCCAAAAATGATTTTTAGAAGCTAAAACCTGACTTTTTGGAGCTCAAACAGAGCCACTTCTATTAGAGTGAGTGGCTCAATTTAAGCCCCTAAATGGCTCCAAAACCTCTAAACCAAAGAGCAAAAAGCTCAATAAGCTATTTTCAGCTTATTACTTCATAAGCTTCTAAATCTTGATCAAATGAACTCAAATGAACATGTTGAATGTAAAATGATGAGAACAAATGAATGATTAACTAAAAACAGGATATAAGCTAGATTTGAGCTTATGAAAAGTAATAAGCTCACATGAGCTTATTGAAAGCTTAATGATGTAAAATTGATTCAAATTTGAAACCAAAAGAGTCAAGGTACTGAAAACAGTAAATATAATGCTCAAAATGATGAAGTACAAGTAGAAATGAGGACAGTACAAGTGTTTTAAGCTGTTTTAACAAAATTGAAAGTAAAATGCTTAATTGGAAGAAAAATACAAAACAAAAAATTAAAACTAAAAACAACAACTAAAAGTGAATCCCCAAGCTGCTATTTATAGAGGATTGGAGAAAAGAGGAGTGAGTTTCATGAAGCTTCCAATAAATCTCAACCATTGATCTTTTCGAGCCTCTTTGTAGCCGTTGGATGATTGGTGTGAGGTGTCCAGGACCCATACTGTTTGCCCACACGAGGGCGAGGTGATGAGGGACAGTTTAATGAACTAGCTTGGGCGTTTTATAGTGGAGCAGGGGTTGGGAAAATCGCGAAGTGGGTTGTGGAGATTTTTAGGCGGGGAAAGTTTGTTAGGTTAGATGGGGGCGGTTTTAAGCCGCGTTGTTCTATTCAAAATTTTGAAAGGTTTGCACTTTCAGTCCCTGCGTTGCTTGTTCTCTTTCTTAGTGTTAAAGCAAGTTTAGAAATGGCAAATTCGGCCCTTGTGTTTCATATTTCCATTTTCTCTTTAATAAACATCTTTCTTTTTGCAATCTTGGTCCCTGTATATAAAACTTCCAAAATTAAGCCCTTGTTCTTGAAGACTTTCAATATGATTTCTTTGACTTTTATTTTGGCCTTTTGACTGCCTTTCTTGCTGTGTCGGGCTGATCCGGCTGTGATCTCTGGCTGATTTCTCACTCTTGCTCTTGTCTCTTTGTCTTTTTCCCGTTTCTGTGTTGTTTTTGATCGTTTTTGCTTCTTTTTGTCTTTCAAATCCTTTTCCTGCACAATTGGACATATAAGCACAACATTTCTATTCTTTTGGCATTTTAATGCTTTTATTAGGCAAAATCCGGTATTTTACATATACAATAAAGCATATATCAGATCTCGAGGGGATAACTTTATACACCTCACTTGGGAATATGAAGGCATCCTCCCTATTTGTCTATTGTCAAAGGCACTAAAACAAGTCCTGGTATATGGCATCGTCGTCTATCTCACTTGAACTTTGGTGCTATTAATCATCTTGCAAGACATGGACTTGTCTGAGGTCTCCCTAAGCTCAAGTTTGAAAAGGATCATTTATGTTCTGCATGTGCATTAGGCAAAATTTCAAAGAAACCCTACAAACCCAAATCTGAGGAACCAAACGAAGAAAAACTCTATCTTTGCATATGGATCTGTGTGGGCCAGTGCGTGTCGAAGTTCAAAGGAATGAAGACATCCCCGTTATTGTCGACGACTACTCTCGATGTACTGGGTAAAAATGTTTGTGACAAAAGAGAGGCTCCAGCTTTTATTATTAACTTTTGAAGATCAATCCAAGTACGACTATATGAAACTGTTCGTCGGCATCAGGAACTATATGGAAACTGAGTTTGTAATCAGACATTGCGTGAATATATGAAAGGGTTGGCATCTCTCCATGAAAATCCGTTGCACGCTCTCCACAGCAAAACGTTGTATGTTGAAAGATGAAATCGTACGCTAACTGAAGCAGCCCGCACTATGTTAATTTATACAAAAGCTCCTTTATTTCTATGAGTCCGAAGCGTTCCACATCCTGTTATACCTAAAATTTTTCCATGATACACGTCGTCACGGTATAAACACCATACGAGCTTTTACCACGAACAAACCTCATTTATCAATCGTATCTATATGTGTTTGGTGCACTCTGCTACCCAACAAATGATAGCGAGAATTTGGGTAAGTTACAACCGAAGGCTGACATTGGTATTTTCATTAGATATGGACCCACGAAGAAAGCATTCCGAATTTACAACAGACGTACCAGACGATAATTGAAACAATTCATGTGACTTTGATGAGCTACCCGTGATGGCTTCTGAACACAGCCGTTCAGGACCCGCACTTCATGAAATGACTCCTGTAACAATCAGTTCAGGACTCGTGCCAAAACCTCCTTCTTCAACACCATTGTGGACCACCCTTCGAGATTTGACTTGGATTTGTTGTTTCAACAAATGTTTTGATGGAGTCACTTAATTCCCGCCTTATGTTGAAATTACAGCACCAGAAGTCATTGCTCTTATTCCTAAAGCTGTTTTGCACCTGAACATGTGTACAACCAGGACACCTTCCTACAACTACAGTTGATCAAGAAGTCACCATCACCAAGTAACTCTCATACAACACTAGAACTCCAACTCCTATTATTCTCATGATGTTAAAGAAGACAATGCATGAATTTGAAGTTGCACATGTATTGGCTAAAGATCCATATTTGGTATTCCAATTCCATGAAGTACTTCTGATCAATCCTCATCATCAGATGTATTCATACAATTTGCCTCCCAAACCAAAGTTTCTGAACACAAATAGCAAAATGGACTAAGGATCACCCATTTGAGAATATAATACTGTGGCTCTTCGACAGACCATTTTCCACACAACTACAACTCCATTAACAAGCCTTATTGCTGCTACTATGAGCCTTTCTCACATCATCGAACCTAAGAACTACAAAGACCATTACCTTAAGCAATGCTTGGATTGAAGCTATGCAAGAGGAACTTCATGAATTTAAACGTCCTAGAAGTTTGGGACTTGTTCCTCTTCCCGGACAAAGCATTTTGGTCATCTCTCTTAAGTGGATCTATAAGGTTAAGCATTGATGATTTTAGGAGGTAAACTAACAAACAAGGCTCGGTTGGTCGCTTCGTGTTATCGTCAAGAGGAGGGAAATCGATTTCAAAGAGTCTTCGCTCCATTTGCAAGATTAAGCTATACGAAATTTTTCTAGCGTTTGCTGCTCATACGAACATGGTCATCTATCAAATGGATGTGAAGACCTGCGTTCTGAATGGTAATCTACGAGAAGAAGTTTATGTTAGCCAACCAGACGGATTTGTGGATCCAGACAAACCTAACTACATCTAAAGCTAGAAAGCTCTTTATGGGTAGAAAACAACCACGTGCTGGTATATATGTTGTCTTACATTTCCTATATCCAATGACTGTCTCAAAAGGCTTAGTTGATTCCTACACTATTCAACCGTAGAGAAGGTAATTGGAACTTCTAATGAGTACAGAATCTATGTCGATGATATTATCTTTGCTGCATCTACTCTTGAACTTTGTGATCTATTCGCTAAAATAATGTGTTCAAAATTCAAGATGTCGATGATGGGTAAAATCTCATTTTTCTTAGGACTACAGATTTCTCAAAGTCCTAGAGGCATCTTCATAAACCAATCTAAATATGCTCTAGAATCAATAAAGAAATATGACTTTGAATCTTGTAACCCAGTAGATACTACCATGGTGGAGAAGTCCAAACTGGATGAGGATAAAGAGGGAAAAGCTGTCGATCTATCACACTATTGTGGTATGATTAGCACCCTCCTTTATCTTATAGCCAGTAGACCTGACCTATAATTTGCTATATGCATGTGTGCCCGGTATCAGGCTCGGCCTACCGAAAAGCACCTAAATGCGGTAAAAAAGATCTTTTCGGTATCAAAAGAATCTTACATTGGGTCTTTGGTTATCCAAGGATTCCTCCTTGCACTAAACAGCATTGCAGATGCGGAGCATGCTGTTGTCAAGATACACGCCATAGCACATCTGTTAGATACTCTTTAGGTGATAGACTTGTAAAAGCTGGTCGTTTTAAAAGGCAGAAAAGCCGCAGCGATATCTAGTACAGAAGCCTAATAGTCTTGGCTTGTCCGATTGTTATGCTCAAGTCCTTTTGAAATAGAATCACAACTTTACTCGACTATTGTCTTTGTATTCAATAAAATTCCAATGTACTGTGATAACAAAAGCGCTATTGCCTTATGCTGCAACAACGTTTAACATTCCAGATCCAAGCATATAGACATCAGGTTTCATTTCATCAAAGAGCATGTTGAAAATGGGGTGATCGAACTTTACTTTGTCAATACGGAGTATCAATTGGCGGACATCTTCACTAAAGCACTTGGCAGAGAAAGAATTGAATTTCTAATCAACAAGCTGGGTATGCAAAGTTTTACGCCAGAGACTCTGAAAAAGTTGGCAGATGACCGTATGACGAATATTGGTGGGTACCTATTCGAATATCCTTTGTATCATATGTATATAATATAACTCAGAAAAACCAAAAATATTTTCTTTTTATATAAACTTTTCAAAAACAAAGTACAAAATTAAAAATAAAAAAACAAAAAAACAAAAAAAACAAAAAGAAGTTTTAAAATGGCATGTCTTCTGAAATCGATAACATTTACGGTCTTAGAAATGTCATTCAACAATGATACAAGCCTGTAAATGAAGTTCGAACAGAAGTTCAAATGTTTTTCAAAACATGCCATATGGCTTGCTATTATTTCAGATAGTAACCCGCTTTTCACCTTGAGGAAAACATGTCGTCTAAAAGACAGTTGTTCCTAACAACGGGAATCAATTCCTCGTGCATGGTCCTTACTTTATTACCATGCAAAAGAGCGTGTGATTATTGCATCCAACCCGTGCTTCCTATATTCCATAATGTACGTCCTTTAAGTGCGCTTATGTGTTAAAATAGAGAAATCTTATTTTTGTTGGTAAAAAAGTTGTCTTCGATAATGAATCAGTTTTCAGTAATCACAAAAAGATTTTCAAGACAAATAGACTCTCAAACAATAGACAACAGCTCTTTTAAATAGAAAACGGTTCATTAATTTGAGGGGGAGAATCGTTATCAAATAATCTTTTAAAATATCTTTCAAATAAAGTATTGTTAATAATGAAGGATCGTAATTAAAGGGGAGTTAATAGATTTTAACTACACAAGCTTTAGATTTCATGTCTTAAAACTTTTATGACATTATTTGCAAATTAAGACTTAGTTGATTTCTCCACTGAATAGATTTAAGCTTTATCCAATCTTTTGAACACGATCTCGAGTATATGTGCCGTACTAATTTTTGTCTGATTCCCGAGGTATCGGAAACCACAAGGGGAAGGAAAAGATATACTAGAAAGTTACATGAAGTACACGTAGATAGAATTCATACCCTATTCTTATTTTAGGTCATCCGGGAAGAAAAATGTCATAACCGCAGAGAAAATTAGTGTTTTAACATATACTTTCGGGTGCACTATTTCAACTACATGAGGGAGAGATATCTTGTGAGTATAAGTAAGCATCAATTAGAATACTAGTGGGAAGTGTGTAAGTAAGATTTATTTCTAATCGTGAAAGATGTTACTGATTCAATAAAGGCTTCCTTAAACGGTTAATCACTAAGCTTATTCTTAAAAGAAGTAGAAATATGTGATAAAAGAGGTTCACATAGGTATGATGTTTCCTTAAGTTAGTTGGGGTGTGGAATCAGCATTCTTCAAAAGAAAAGATACATTTAGGAACCTTAATTGCAAGGTGTATTCCATTTCGACTACTTAAGAAGGAAAAATTGTTGATATTCGAGACTAGTTGACTTGGTGTTACAATTTATATCAGACTATCCTTAAGAAGAAATGCGCTCATCCGGACTTAATTGACTTGGTGTTGTGATTTCGAGTTAATTGTGCACTCCGGATATCTGAGCTTTATACATCAAGACAGCTTAATGCGCTTGCAAGAAAGGTTCGATCTTACTCAAGAAAGGATTGCTGGTTAGGGGAAGCAAAGACAACTTCAACACCGACACACCAACCCTCACAAGCTCAAGTACATAATGTATCTAGAATCATTTCCATCCTTGAAGTTTGATGCAAATACTTTTCATAACTTGGAAAGAAAGTTGAAGCAACGCTGAAGAGTGCTTGGACAGAGAAAGAACAGATTGAAAACCTCTTGAAAGAAAGAAGGTTAAATGTCACCACACTACTTATATCACAACTATCTAACACTACTAAAAAGGATCACCAAGATCCAACTATACTTACAACAATCACCAAATCCTAACAACTACATAACTTTACAAGATTTACAAAAGATTTACAAGGTATGATATGGATGCAACAAGATTGCAATATGGATTTTGGGGTGTAATACTTCTTCACTAGATGATGGAAGTATTCTTCTCTTGCACTTGAGGAATTGAGCTTGGATCACTTAGAAACAAAGCTAAATGATTAAATGATCAAAGGATTTTAAAAAGGATATGTGGGCTGTTTTAAGCAGAAAGAACGAGTGCAAAAGGTGAGAAAAATGTTGAGGAATAATCCAGTATTTATAGGACAAGAAGGAAGAGCGGAGTCTATGGCCGGCCCCCTTAAATAGGGTGTCGGCCCCCTTAAAATTAAGGGGGTCGCCCATGTAATTAAGGGGGTCGCCCCTTATTCAGATGCTCCTTTTTTGTCTTATTCAGGGGAGGTGTTTACTGGACCATTTCTAACCGTTTTAGGTCCGAAATTTTGAAATTCAAAATGTTTATTTTGAATAAAACATTTCTTTTTAAATGTAAAAAATGTTTTGTGATGTTTATAAAAAGTTTATAACATTTTATAAAAGTTTCTTTTGATCATAAAATGCATCAAGCATTTGTTTATTCATACCTTAGAGTGATATAAGTTTGAAATGAATATTAACCACTAATTACTTGTTTATGTTTTAATTTTTCATTGAATGTTTTTATATTTTATGATTATCAAAATGTAAGGATGTGAAAAATATTAATAATGTTTTTAGGAATTATTTCTATCAACACGAACAACAACATTCTTTATTATACAAAGATCCACAAGAAGAACACTCTTTAATCGTGAAGAGGGGATTCAAACAATAATCGAGTGATGTCATAAGAATTAAAATATAGAGGGACAAGAAGAAGAATTAAATGGCAAAGAGGTTAAAGGAGATTATTTTTGGGTTTTTGAGTTTTTTAAACAACATATTTTATTAAAGGACAAAATGAGACTGAATAACTTAAACCAATAATCAACTTGCTTCACGGTAGCTCTCTAAAAGAAAAACGCACAAAGAAGAGAAGGAGCGGAAAAGCGCAAAGCTATTAAAAACCTTCTCCTTTCGGGTCGTAGTTCCTTGGAACAACCCTCCTTATACCCCCTTTTTAGCTTGTTAATCTCTTAAAGGTGAGCCGTACTTCACAAGTGACACAAAGGCAAGTTTTAATCTTTTGTTTGGTATTTCAAATACTTTAGGAAAAGTATTTATGATTATTTGATAATATATTCACAAAAATCGAGAAAATAAAATATTTTTGTATTTTGTATTTTATATTTTTATAATAAGAAAATATTCACAAACAAAAATGATAACTTCACGAGAAAGGGTCTTCAAGGCACAACAAACTTCAACGCGATAATCGTCTCATGACCTCCCCGGCAGCGGCGCCAAAAATTGTTCGTCACTTAATATATATAAATATAATATAATATAAATATATAATAAGATTAATATCAATAATAGTAGAGAGTGTAAGTATTCCGTGAGGCTTTTAGGAATATTTTTACTTTTATCCAAAGCAAAACCCTAAAAACCTTCCCGGGTCGTTTCTCGTCGAGGCGTGAATTTAAAAATCGAGCTTACGTTTGAGAATTTATTCTTGAATAATCACAAGTTGAATTGGTTTTCTATTTCTACAATTAAAATGCAAAAACAAGAAAAGGTACGCTAAAAACGAAAACAATTAAAGCTAAAACCCTAAAAATGAAGAAAAACGATAACGGGACCAAATCCCGTTCTTTTAAAAACCAAATTCTACAAATTTAACCCTACGAAAGCAAATTTAGTTTTCCTAAGTCCTAAATGATAAAAAAAATTAAAAAAAAAGAATTATATTTTTTTGACTTTTATTTTATTTAATATGAATTAAAAACGGATTTAATCTAAAAAATTAATAAAAAATACTAAACTATTTGGAAAATTCTAAAAAAATAGGAAAAGTCCTTTGAACAATGCTGGATTTAGAAAAAATAAAACGGAGAAACCAGCTTATCACAATAAGCCAGAAATAAGCCAAGAAAGGCTTATAGCTAAAATTGACTAAAAAGGGTTAAAAGATTAATGTGTGCAAATAAAAACGGAAAAGACCCAAGGGCACGAGTGGTGGTGTGTGTTGTGTTAAATATGTTGGTTGAGTGAGGTTGAGGTCAGGGGTTCGAGCCTTGCTCACCCCTAATTTCCCTCAACTCCCAATATATTTTTTTTATGCAAAAACTTTTTAACAAACTTTTAGAAAAGCTGTAAATAAGCACTTTTGTGAAGAATTGTTGGAAACACAAAAAGTGTCGGTCACTTCCAAGTTGTAATAGTCTTAGCTCGTAGTTTATGTAATGATTAGATTAGTAATCTAGTCCGGCCCAAGACCCATGGGAAGCCCATCATAGCCCATGGGCCGGCCTATAGGACCTATATAAGCCCTCTCCTAGCCTTGGAGAGGGGTTGGTTGTTCCATAGTTTCACATTCCATCTTAATAAACTTCATCCATTTTCCATCCATTCTCTCTCTAACATCACAACCCACATCTCACTCTTGTTCTTGGTTTGATCATAAGATTACATGTTTCTACAATTGGTATCAAGAGCCATGGAGTGGTGTGTTTAGTTTTTGTGTTTGTCTTGTGATTTGTGTTCAAAATCTTTATAAAGAGCAAAATTTTGATCTAAAATTTTTTGGCCTAAAAACCTTAAAGTTGTCATTTTTATTGTTCCTATAGGGTTAGTAACACTAGTTGTACAAGAATTTTTTGCTAAAAACCATTCAAAAATGTGTCTTTTTGAGTTTTGAAAATTTGAGTTTCGTAGTAGTTGGGACCGAACGAGTAGGACCGAACAAGGTAACCGAACGAGTAAGCCGAACAAGATAACCGAACAAGGGAGTCGAACAAGTCTTATATTTGTTTGTACCGAACGAGTTCTTTCAAGAAGGAACCGAACTAGTATTCTTATAGGAACCGAACCAGCAGTGGACCGAACTAGAATTTCTTATTGGAACCGAACCAGCATTGGACCGAACTAGAATTCTAGATGGAACCGAACAAGTAGAGCCGAACAAGCTGGACCGAACTAGTAAATCTCTTTGGTAACCGAACCAGTAAAACTCAAATTCCCAAATTATAAATTATACGGTTATTTCTTTGACTTGTAAAATCCCGTAAAACATTAACTTGTTTTCCCGGTTTTGTCGAGAATTGTAAAATCCCGTGTAGTGTCATTTCAAGACTCAACAAACACATAACCAAACACAATTTCTTTCTACCACCGATCGATCAAGTTGTAATCTTTTTGATACCACAATGACGACTCTTGCCGATAAGTCACTTCTTTCAGGA